>MU225293.1:7844991-7856397 GCA_018584345.1 Thuja plicata | reverse complement strand
TGGATGTTGTGAGAATAATGTTGTAGAAATAAATTGGCAATTTTGTCAAAGGTCTTGATGCTAGTTGGTAGTCTAAAGAACCATTCCATAGCTGACCCTCCCAAACTACGTGGGAAAATATGCATAAGATAGGTTGTGTCATGTATGAATTCCATGGAGAGAGAACCAAACTCTCTCAAATGGTCTTGAGGGTAAGATGTACCCAAGTATTTGTCATATTTAGGAAGTTCAACTCCTTTGGAAAAAGGAGGCATGTGAAGATCTTTATCGAATGGGAAAGGACAGATACTTTCCAACGTGAATTGTGTACTAGGTTTGTCTTTCTCTTTCAAGAGTTGAGAGAGTTTCTCTCGCATAGTTTGCACTTCTTTATGCAAGTAGGAATTTTTAGTTTCTTCCTCTTTCTCAATAAGTGTCTGTACCTTGTAATCAGAGGGAAGTTTAGCACCTTGGGTGGCTAATTCGAGAAGGTATTTCTCCTTCTCTTCATTCATTAGGACCGCCATCATTCTCATGAAGTTTTTATTATTGTGGGCCTCTATGATATCCACTGGGGTTATCTCCTTCTCTACTTGAGGAGGAGGATCTTTAGTGTGGTTGAAAATGGGTCCACCCATTTGACTATGTTCTGCCATGTTGCTAGAATACAAGGACTCAAGATGTAAAAATTTGGTATGAAAAAATTGAGTGTTCTCTGAATATGAGTCTTCTTTGAATAAAGGATTTTGAACCCTATTAAGATCCACAGGAAATGACCATTTATTGTAAGGTCATCATACCGTGGAAGGATATCGAGATGATTCCTCACTAGATGTAGCCGGTAATGGTGTGGAAAGTACAGATTTGTCTTGATTGATTGAAGGAAATGTTTTGCCACTTCGAGTTGTGACAGTCATAGACAAAGTTTTGAACAAGGAATGTGAATTAGGACAAAACTTGAAACTGTCTCAAATATTCCACAAACATGCCAAAAGGTGAAGTATCATTGGTGCAAATCATCTAAGATGAGGCTAAAACAAGCTAAGAGATGACTATTGCGACACAAGGCATGATGACACAAATGAAATGAATTAAAAGGACATGAGACAAGACCAGTTCAAGAAAGAATCACATAGTTCTCAAAAAAAGAAACTAAGTTTCAGACTGTGAAGATAGATGGAAGAAAAATAGACCCACATCAGAGACCAGATTTGACAGAAGTACAACTGAATAGCAGATTTTAGCTCACTATTTTGGACAAAGGACTGCAGTTTCGCGTGACAAAATGTTCTATGACATGAAGTTTCTCACCAAACCACATGAATAAATGTTTTTTTCGCATGAAGAATGACACTAGAGGATAGAATAATGCACTGTTGCAAAATGTCACGCGACAGTGTAATACGTATCACGCGAAGATTCTCACCGACTCGTGCGAAGATTGTGAAATTTTGTGCGAAATTATGCAAATGTTGAAAAAAGTACATTTATAGAATTAGACTATTAAGAACAGTTTGCATTTTCCAAGATGAAATCATGCTATTTTCTGACAGATAGTTCAAGTTATAGATTGTTTTGGACATGTTCAAGATAGATAGTTTGTGTGTTTTGATGATAGTTTTGATTGTTCAAGTGATACACCCACACAAAACACATTAAATAGAATGTTTATAGTACCAAAACAAGAACATTACAATCCTAGGATAGCCAGGACAATATCTGTTTAATCTCCACTTGAACCAAAGTTCAACTATGCTTACTCTTAGCCGATAACTTAGAAGCTTGGAAGCACGGGCTCCTCCTTACATATGCACTCACTTCTCAGTCATACCAAGCTTCGGACCCCAAAGGAATTGCTTCCCAAAGGGTTGTTATCTCTAGTAAAAGCCATAAAAATGTGGGGCATATTAGTCAGTCTCTGACCTTCCACGCCAATAGATAGATGGTTTTTGGAAAACTAGAACAACAGTTTGTAGTAAGGTCATCTGTTCAAGTGGCTATGATCAAGTCATTTTCCCAATAAAGGGGGCTCTCCTAATCCGTTCAAAGCAAGACTTTCACCTTAACGATGTTGAGACTTTAATGCACCACTAGGGTACTAGAGGACATTTTGGTTGCCACAATGAATTCACACCTGTCTATTGTGACATTAATCATAATAGAATTTTTTGTATACCGGTTTGGAAGGGCTTGTCTTTAGCCTGTTATCGGTTGGGCATCCACTCTCACTGGCTTGGCTAAAGCTCTCAGGAGGTAGCCACTCTAGAATAATCACATGAATTTCTCTTACACCCAAGATCCATAAAGGTGAGGGGAGAGGATATGTTCATGTAGTTCTTAGGATTACAATCTAAAAAAAACTTCAATCATGAAAGACAATGATTCATTTTAAGCACCAACCAAAGTGTGTTTTAACTACTGAAAACAAATATAAGAAGTTGTGAAAACATGCAAGGTCTTTGACAAACATCTTGCAATAAAACCCATTAGTAGTTTGCAATGCCTCTCTTCATATCAATGTCCTGCAACAAACATGTCAGAAGTTTGTGATGGCTTTTCTTTGTCTCAGCGTCCTACAAACCACTGTTATGCTGTTTCAAAAGATAAAATCAGAGAATCACAGACGTCAAAAAACAATAGGTGGTTAGAAAACTGAGGCAAAGAAATATTAAACTGAAAGCTCTAGACTACAATTTCATGCAATAAAGTATGCTAGATCCCATGAAGAAGTTCTCTAAGCCACGCGAAGAACTAGAAAGTTCACACAAGACAAAAAGAAAGTTTGCGTGAAATTAAAATAGAACTTGTACGGAAGTACGGACATAATGCAAAAAAATGAAAAATATCAAAATGAAATGAGGCTAGATAGAAATATACCTGCCCCATGGTAGGCGCCAGAAATGCATGCGGTAAATTTGGCCTTGTTGATTCCCCATACACTTCAACATAGTCCTTCTTCACCAGGTACACACAAGACTGAATATGAGATTATCCATCCTGTCTGCTTGCGTGGTTTGACCTGTTGCCTTCTATCTAGATGTGGTTTTGAAATTGCTCTCAGAACAAGAGTCTCACAACCATGGACCAATCTAAGAACAAAGCATTTATCATGATGGATGCAATACAATGCAAGATTATGCTAAGAAATTAAATATGAGAGATTAAGCTAAGACATGATTTCAATGCAATTTAGTCTAGAAATTGAAACTATCTTATTGCAATATGAAATTATTCTATATGAGATTAGCAAGAAAATGAGACAATAATTCAGTATTCTAACAATGCAAAATTAGTAGAGTTTTTCAGGGGTTTTGAATGAAGAATGAGAGTTATTTTATAGACTCTGAGATGATCAGAATAGAAACTTTGCTTTTTGAAATAAAATAGATAGAAAAGCCAGTTAAAAACAGAAAGCTTTATTGAAAAGAATTCAATAAATTGTTTTATTTTTTCTTTAGCTGTTTTCTTTCTTTGATTTAATCCTATTTTATTTGAATTAAATTTTTTTATTTGATTTATCTATTTTTCTCTCTCTTAAAAGAGAAGTTTCCAATTCTGAATAAAAGAAAAATCTTTGATAGAATATCTAATTAATTAAATAAATATGACCTCATAATTGCTTTTTCCCAATTATCTGAATATTAAATTCAATTATTGAAAATGAGGATATTTATTTAATAATTAAATATTATCTAATTCCTTTTCCATGTGTCTTAGCTAAAGAGGGTGAATTTAATTTAATTAAAGTGCTAGGACTTTATAATTAAAATAATTTGATCATAAGGTTTGTTTAGCTAAAGAGATATTTAGGAATTAAATATGATGTATGATTAATACAGATTTAGGATTTTCTACCTTTGACACTCATGTCAAGTAGAGTCAATGAAAACTCAAAATTTCCTAGTACAATAGGACTTTGATGATTTAGAAGAGCGACAAATGCAACAAAATTATTTAAGGCTACAAGATGCTAATTTTGGGGTGTTACAACACCTACAACCTGGGCATGGAAGAGGAACCGAGAGAAGTCCACATCGGAAAGGTGGGGACCAAAGAAGAAAAGGAGAAAATGGTCCAGCTTCTCACTAAATATCGAGACATCATAGCATGGAGTTATGAATAATTAAAGACATATGACACCTCAGTCATACTAAACAACATCCCTTTGAAACCAGATTCTAAGCCCTTTAGGCAATGACAGAGACCCGTAAATCCCACTATGGAGCTCTTGATCCAAAAGGAAGTCCAAAAGTTGCTCGACGCCAGGATCATCTTCCCAATCTGACACTCTACATGGGTTGCAAACCTAGTACCTGTAAGGAAGAAGAATGGAGAAATTAGGTTGTGCGTAGACTTCTAGAACGTCAAAAAGTCCTCTCAAAAAGATAATTATCCACTCCCATCCCTAGATGAACTACTGCAAAAGGTTAATGGATCTCAAATGATGTCATTCCTGGATGGATACTCTAGGTATAATCAAGTGATGGTACAGGAAGAGGATAGACTGAAAACAAGATTCACCACTAAGTGGGGGACTTTCGCGTATCGACGAATGCCTTTCAAATTGATTAATGCTGGAGCCACCTTTCAAAGAGAAATGGACATAGCCTTCAAAGGATTAGTTGGAAGGTGTATTATCATCTACATGGATGATCTCATAGTCTACTCAAAATTAAGAGCTGACCACATAAGTGACCTCAAAAAATGCCTTCAGAGGTGTAGAGAATTTGGGATCTCCCTCAACCCCAAGAAATGCATGTTCGGGGTAACTAAAGGAAAGCTCTTGGGGCATATCATCTCTAAAAAGGGGCTATCTATTGACCTCGAAAGGGTGGAGTCAATCCTAAATTTGAAACCACCTCATAGCCACAAGGAACTAAAATCTTTCTTTGGAAAGGTCAACTTCGTCAAGAAATTCATTAGTGGTTTCGTGGAAATAGTAAAGCCATTTAACAACATGCTCAAAAGGGATGCCAAGATTGAATGGGATCTCCTAGCCAAGAGTTTTTTCAAAGAGATTAAGAATGCCATTGCCACAGCACCAGTCCTAGCCAGTCCTGACTACACCATCCCTTTCAAGGTCTACTCCTTCATGTCAGAACACTCATGCACAGGCATTCTCACATAGAAAAAGAATAGAAAAGATGAGAGGACCATCACCTTTATGAGTTTCCCTTTCAAAGATGTTGAGCTCAGATACCCAAACCTAGATAAGCAATCATTTTCCCTCATCAAGGCAGTGAAGAAATTCAGACATTACATTTTAAGGAGTAAAGTCATTGGGATAGTCCCAGATGCAGCAGTTAAATCTCTCCTGATGCAAAATGAGTTGGGAGAATGGAGAGGAAAATGGATGGCAATTCTCCAAGAGTTTGACCTAGAAATCCAACCAATGAAATTGGTAAGAGGCCAGGGCCTGACAAAGCTAATCTCTGAGTTTGAAGAAGGTCTGGTATGCCAAACATACACCGACCAAGGTGTGATCATGGATGTATGGTACCAAGACATAGTGTATTATCTATTGCAAAATCACCACCCTGAAGAAATGAATAGTTCCCAGAGAAGAGCTTTAAAGATCAAAAGTAGCTCCTACATGCTAAAGAATGGACAACTCTACAAACATAATTATGAGGGTTTGTATTTAAGGTGTCTGGATAGAACAGAGGCAAAGCAGATACTAGTGGACTTTCATGACAAATACGGTATGGGACATGGATCGGTGGAGGCCACAGCTCACCAAATCCTAAGGGTAGGGTATTTTTGGCCTACAATATTTAAAGATACTGGTGAGCACATGAGATCCTGCCACACTTGCCAAACTAGCGTGACCTGAGAGAGAAATCCAGCAATGCCTTTACAACCAGTCTATGAGGTACGCCCATTTGCCAAATGGGGCTTGGAGTTTGTTGGAGTGATTAACCCCCCTTCATCTAAAGGACATAAGTTTATCTTAACAGCTACCGACTATTGCATGCACTAGATGGAGGCGCAAGCATTGAAGAATTGTGCCACTGAGGTCGTGACCAAATTCATGGAGGAATACATCATAACAAGGTTTGGGATGCCATTCTACCTGGTATGTGACAATGCCCCCTCTTTCTCTTTGGCCTCACTCATGCAATGGGCCTTCAAAAACTAGGTAATCCTCAAATTCTCTTCAAATTACTATCCACAAGGAAATGGCATAGCAGAGTCTACAAACAAAAATCTGACAACAGTGATCAAACACCTCCTGGATGACAACCCCAGGGACTAGCACACTCAGCTGAAATATTCTTTATGGACTGATCATGTAAGGATCAAGAACACCCTGGGGACGTCTCCATACCAACTAATCTACAACTTGAAACTAGTCTTTCCTATAAACCTAAAGATCCCAATTCTAAGATTCATGGACCAATACGTAGGCGAGGAAGATTGGGTACAAGTCAGACTCATGAATCTCCAAAAGCTAGAGGAGAAATGGACTTTGGCCCTGGAACATGTATCCAAGCATCAAGTTGTAGTCAAAAGGTGGTTCGACAAAAGAGCTACCATCAAATCCTTCAGGATCTCTGACCTTGTCCTCATGTGGGATAAGGAAAAAGAAAAGTCGGGTAGCCACACCAAGTTCCAAAGACTGTGGATAGGCCCTTACCAAATATCAAAGATCCTAGGGAAGAACACTTTTAGGATCAACACATTGGACGGAGAGTTGACCCCATTGCCAGTCAATGGGAAGTTCCTCAAACACTACTTTGAATCCTAAATGGGACTATTTTTTGTCCCTTGTACCATAGTCACTTTTGTATTTTTTCCTTTTTTCTTTGTTGTTCTTTCCATCAGTCCTTTCTTCCACTCATGTTTGTCCTTTCATCGGGTCTTGTTTGTTGTTTCGGGTCAGTGTTTTTTGGATCTAGTCCAGGGTGTTTCGCAAGAGGAGTAGAGGTATTTCTTTGTCAAATTTCTCCAAGGATGCATGCAGCGTAAGAGAACCTTCCCAAAAGACAAAGTAGTGATGATTATCATTGACAGACAAGAGGAAGTTTGAAGTTTGGTCATCCCGATCACAAGACACATTAAGGCACAAACACCAGAGGGTATTGGTTTCTAAGGCATTTTTCAGTTGTAGCCAACTTGAGTGCATAGGTTTGGGTACCCACTAATCTAAGAACCAAAGTCTGAACTAAATGCGAAGGCAATAATAAAAGAAAGAATAGCCCAAAAGGGAAAGCAAAAGAAACACTCACAAGAAAAGTGACCCAAAGAGGTCACGAGGGAAAGATCCGGGAAACACCGCCTAATCATTGCTCAGATCACAAAAAAAAAAAGAGAAAGAAAGAAAAGAAGTTATGGACTTGAATACATGGAACACACTAAGCGTCCAAGGCTCGATACATCTCTGAGAAAGCAAAAGGAACAAACTAGTTTTCCAAAAGACAGAGATCTCACAAAGAAGGTTATGGCCTAGCAGGTAGAACAGACTTGGGTGACTGTGACAACCTCTACCAGGGCTATGAACACCTGGATGGCAGTAGAGAAAGGTCATACCTGGGACTCAGGGAAAACTTTGTTGGGGCTATGAGTGCCTGAATGGCAGCAAAGCTCTTTTTGGGAAGCCTTGGTTTATTTGGAAAAAGTTGGGTATAACTGGCAAGCACCTTGGTTATCACAACCAAAGGTCAAGGAATGAACATACATGAACACACACCATGAAACTAACTGAAGAACCTCAGATTAGAGGTCATTGAAGAATCATCGACTCCACCACCTCTTGGTTCAGTTCTACTGCAAAGCTACTTTTTGGAAGAGTATTGATTATAAAGAAATGCCTTGGTCATTCCCCATTTTGTTGGGGCTATTTGTTGTGGGTCCACAATACACACCCCATTTTAGGTCCTCTGACCATGGGGACCCCCCTTCTCTTTGTCTTTTTCCTTTCATCGTGTCTGCCCCTCGTAGAGATCAAGTCAGTCGCCGAGAAAGATTACTAAAACCAAAGCAGATAAAGGAAAAACCCTTTTTTGGCCTTTCCTCCCTTTTAGCCTTTTGGAGGACTTAGGTCCTCTGAAATGCCAAAATGGCCAAAAGGCTGAAGACCCAACCTTTTAGCTCTTTAAGACTTTTGGAAGACTTAGATCCTCCGAAATGCTGAAATGGCCGAAAGGCCAAAGACCCGACCTTTTGGTGTTTTCAGACTCCAAAAATGCCAAAAGGCCGAAGGCTTGGTTCCCTGTCTGGTCTTTTCAGCCTTTCAGGGTCTGAAACCCAAAACTGTTAACGTTATCCCATGGGTTATAAAAGAGGTGACTTCCTTTTTCTTTTCACTCTATATTTTTTCTCTGTTCGTGCTCTCGCTCACAACTCTACTTGTTCCTCCTCACCGACTGCTTCCACCTCCAAGCCACTTGGTTTCCCTCCCCTTCTCATTCATCCAAGGTAAGTCCTCATCGCTCTCTTTTCACTTCTCATTTTCATCTAGGTCTATTTTTGTTTATCTCTTCGATGCGCCTAGTGCTTGTCCAGCTGAGGGCATTTCATTTCATCGCCCTCTCGAGCTTCTGTGTCTTCGTGCATTGATAGGGACGTTTGTCCCTGTCAACCCAAGGATTTTCTAGTGTTGTTGAGTCATGGTTTATGGTTTTCATATTTTTTTCAGTCGCGACACCTACCACAGGTTTTTGACCTCTAAAAGGTAAAAAACTAGATCTTCATCCTCACCAAGTACCGTTTTGAATGTTTTGGCCTTTCAGACATCTGAAAGGTCTGAAAGTCTGAAAAGCCAAACAAATGAAATCTCTAAATCAGACCATTCAGGCTCCTCACCATGTCTAGATGATTTAGTGTTCTTGAGAAAACCCCTCCCAGTTCGGTGTCTGAAACTCTGAAACCTCGATGGACTTGGCCTCACCTTTTCACTTGTTCGCACTTTCGGACTTTCAGTCTCCAAACTAGTTTTTGGTGTCTGAAACTCCGAAATGTCTGAAAGTGGGAAAACTTACACTTTTAACTTGCTTCCATAAGTTTGAATTGTTTTTTTCTATTCAATAAGCTACTGATATTTGTCTTCTCTTGCAGGAATGACTAAACCAAAGATAGCATCCCCAATGAAGTTTCAATACAAGGGGATTCCACCTAGCTCCGAGGTGGGGAACAAACATAGTGAGATAATTGACACCAACATCATGAATGTAGATTGGAATGAATTCCTAACTTAGTGCTCCCAGCCAGCTAACAGATCTAAGGACTGCACTTCACTAGTCCTATCTGGGCTCGTGAATGCAACCGCACACCCAGTGGTTGTTTCATCTTTAGAACTGATCATGACCCTATCCCATCACTACAATTAAGATAAGAGGGTGGTAATAAAATCTGAAGATCAAGTAGTACTGGACATTAGGCTGGCTGTCATCGAGGATGTCTTTCACCTTCACAAAGGCATAGACAAATTATATGACTTTTATATTGAAAAGGGAAACAAATGGTTTTGTAACAGGGAGAAAATAGTAAACGAGATGATGAACAAGGAATACCTGAAGAAACCACTTCCCAAAAACAAACTAGACAAGATAGACCTCCAGAGAGGGTATATGAGAGATGATATCCAGGTAGCTATAACAATGATAAGCAGGGTGTATGGGTTACCACAGTCCACCCAGCTTGACCACTAGATGATCCTGCTGATAGAAAGGATCAGTGAACAAAAGGCAAGATTTTAATGGGGCACTATTATTAGTGATAACTTGGATGAGTAGTTGACAGCAGTTAAGTATAACCCAAAGTTCTACATGAGCACTTACATAATGTGTCTACTAGCTGCATGGGTAGATTATCCTGGCCTCACCAAGAGGGGAAGTCTGAATGATCCAAATGCATGGCCCCATCTTGTATACCTGCAGTTGGTAAAAGGATCAAACATGTCAGAGGATTCACCTGATTACCGGATAGTCAATGACGCATTCATTTTTGCAGTCATATGATCTATTGAGGGTGACTTTGCTAAAAGAATGTCAGAAGAAGCTACTACTAAGGTGAGGGCCATTGGGACCTATTTCATCTAGTTCAAGACATTCATGTACATTTGGATAGCTGGGTCAACCATACAACCAAAGAAAGCTACCCAGTTATCCATCTGACTGGATAATCCTATTGGAGATGGCCAGGTAGCTCGTGGATGCATACGAGCACATCAAGCATAAGAAGAGGCACTGTTGGGACTTTCCCATCTCTTTGGGACCCTATACACTATAGGACATGAAGGTTCACAAATCCCCTGCTTTTGAATGGGATGATTTCCCCTTGCAAGTTTACAAGATAGTGCGAGCTCATTTTGAACCCATAGGTACTTATAGCCATATCATCAATAGATTCTATGTACATGAGCCATATCTGGAAGATCATTGGATAAACTCTATAGATGACCATGAGGTTAGGATCTGAGATTACTGTAAAATGAATCAAGCTCTAGCAAAAGAGGTGTTGAAGGTTCCTATTTCCCTAAAGATATGGGAATGTGATTCAAAGGATTTCTTAGAAGACATTTACACACAAGATAAGGTGTATGACTAGCCAATCATGAACGCCAAGGTAGACAAAGATGAAAATGATGACATAGACTTTAGGGAAAGGCACATGATAAAAACCACCATATCTTGGATCAAGAAGCCACAACAGATGAGTCTGATCTCTGGAAAAAAATTAATGGAGCCCTCCAAGAAAGTAGAGAAACAACAAGGAGAGAAGTCAACAGCTCCTAAATATAAGAAGGCTACCCCTTAGAATCCAAGAACGGTGTATGGTCATGAATGACCAGTTGAATATGGCTCCAATCCTAGGCCTAAGAAAACTAGAGTGACGATCCAGATTGACCCACCAATAGGATTGTCACAACCCCAATTAGGAGAGGGCCCATCCACCTCTGGCCAATCTTCCCCCACCACTGAGAAGAAAACCTATAAGAGGAAGAAGAGTTCTAAGTCTCTGTAGTTGGAAACTGTATAGGAAGAGCTTGAGGAAGAGGACACAAGTGAGCCCCTAGTCTAGAAGACTAGGTTACAAAAGAGGAGAGAAAAGGAGACTACTAAGAAACATAGAGAGGATCCCAAAGAATAGGATAATCCTTTCGATCCATTCAGACCAGATGAATTTATGCTCTCTAATTTTGAAGGACTTGAAGGCTTTTTGAATTAGGGCCAAGATACATACACTCGGGCACCACCACTCATATGACCTCAAGTTTCCCTCACTCCACCACTAGTCATACAACCTTAGGTAGCCCTTACTCCTCCATCAGTCCAGTTCACCAATCCTCTGATGAATGTTCCTACTCCACTAGTAGGCCCCGATTCTGCTCCAGGGCCTAAAACCCAAGACAGTGGGGTAACTCAAAGTTTAGTAATAGACAATGTAGCTAGAGGGAGCCATGTTTTCACTCCACCACCCCACATA
>MU225293.1:7806696-7832557 GCA_018584345.1 Thuja plicata | reverse complement strand
AATATAAGGTTAATTCACCGAGTAACAGTAATATATATATTAAAGACATCTAAGAGACTTGTGGATTTATTTTTGTGGTAACTGATTCACCCCTCCCCTCTCAGTTACTCCATCCTTATTTCCAACACTATTAAGAGGGTCATCTGATTAAAACAAACCTGCTCGATAGATAATAACTTTAATTAAAACATTAGTGGATTTTGGACTTAGGGAATAATGTAAGACCACGATGTTAGGATTGAAAACTTTAATAAACATGACCGCTTTAAAATGAACTCATTTGAGACATGATTTAAGTGAAAAAGTAACATGAAAATAGAAGGAATTTCAATGTCTAGGGTATTTATGACCAAATTTACACTAGGAGACATGAAACAAGGGTTTTTCAGCATTTCCAAATAGGTTGAGGGTTAGAAAAGAAATTTGCATAGGCATAAGAACAATTGTGACCATGATTTCAAACCTTTGGGTAACATGAATTACAAGAGACTTCAAAATTTTACAAGGCATATTCCAAGCAGGAAATAGTACCAACATGATGTTTGAGAATTCTTTCATTTACCTTCCCCTCCCTATCCAATCCATGATGATGTTAAAGGGAAAAACAAGGAAGCCTCTTCTAATCCTATCATTCCACAATACACAACATTTTCTCATGAACACCATAATCAATCTCCTCCTATCAAAGCTTTGCAAGGTAGGTACACTACCAGATATACTATGGTGGATAAACAAGGCTATAAAGGTTTAGGGCTTGGTATCAATGAACAAGGCATTAAAAACCTGATTAATTCATCTCCCAAAGAAGATATGCATGGTATAGTTTTCCCACCTCCTCCAATCAAGGTAGTGAATCATAACCATTGTCCTCCTCTTCATGTTCTTCTTCCAACACCTTCTTTAGATCACCATGACACTCCTCAAGATGTGGATAAGAAAGTGTATGTCCAATTAATGAATTCTAAGAAAGAAATCTTTAAACCTATTCGGAAAAATGCTCTCTCTAAGTAAAGATGTCCTTTTCATTATAGTAATACACATTTACTTGCTGATTGTGTGCATTTCAAATTATATGTTAGAGAAAGAGTTGCTTTAGGATTTATATCTCATTCTTGTGTAGTATTACAATTTCTTCATAATTTTGATATATGGCATTCCCCTCATTCTTCTATAAGTTAGATCATATTTCTCCTCTTGTCTCTTAACTAGGGGGCAAGAGGTATTTTATTCCAGTCTTCTAGGATCCATTTTCGCTCTTAGCATGTATTTTTTTTTGAGTTTGATTATTTATTATTTCTATTTTCTATCCCTATAAATTTTTATAATATCTTTTCTAGGACATTTGTTTTGTAAAGATATCTCTTTACAACAATATCTCTTGATATAATTTGGTATATCCGTTGCTTTCACCCCTAGGGGGCAAGGTATTTTCCTTCTTCATCTATCTAAGGATATGCTTTCCTTAGCTTAGTGGCATTTTTTTATCATACAATATTATTTATTTATAAAGATTTATGTTTTTGGCCATAGATACCCTCTTATATAGGAGGTGATTGTCCTAGGTCATCACCTCTTCTTTATTTTGCAAACTATGCTCTTGATAAAATTATTTCCTTTGCTTTGGGTCACAGTTTGACTCCTCCATTCTGAGATTCCTCTTCCTCTTCATCATAGGGAGTTAGATGATTGAATCTTTGGTCCCTCTTTCTTTGGAAGATGATATTTTATCCTAAGCCTTCCTCTATGGGGGGGTCATCATGATAAGATCTCTTCCTCTTTGAGGATCCTTTTTCCATATGTGACATATCCATTTCATGATTATCTATGTTCTTAGAGGTAAGGGTCAATACTCTTTGCTATGGATATAATATATATTGTTGTTAAGCTCAATATCTCCTTACCTTTGTGAAGTAGGTATCCTCTCTTTCTCTTCCTTATCCTACCTAGTGGGTAGTCATGATAAGGAGGGGCACATATATAGGGTCTCCCTTATACTATATTTTACATTAGTTTATATGTTACATGCTAAATCCTCAGAAGGTAACACACATAATTTGCTAAATCCTAAAGAGACACGTATTTTTATTTTATTTTTTTGCTAGATCCTTGGAAGGTAATGCACATAAGTTTCTAAATCTTGAAGAGATACACATTTTAAATTTTACAATATGCTAAATCCTTGGAAGGTAATGCACATAAGTTGCTAAATCCTGAAAAGACATGTATGTTATAAATTTTCCATAGGGATACAAGAATGTGGATCTATGGATATTTGAAAAGCTGTCAGAAGACACATTGCAATTACAAAGCATAGTTTATGGGTGAACCTATTGGGATATCCCTCCTAGTGATTCATGGTAAGCTGGGAATCTTACTAGGTGAGGTAATCACTATCTCCTTTCTCTCTTTCACTTTCATTCTAGTAGGATTAGATCATGAAGCTATGTTATCTATAGTGTTTCTCTTGTCTCTCTTAAGTAATCATGTATGTTTTCTATGATTAATTTCTCTTTACTTCCATATCTTTATGCATGTATGTTGAGTTAGAATCCTTGGTTTGCAGGGTCATCTCCTTGATTGATTGATGTTCTACCTCATTGTGATCCACCAGATTCTTTCTTCTAACTTTACCACAAGTATGTTTGATTTCCATACTTCCGCTAAAGTGGGGGCTTAATGTATCATCTTAAAATGGAAGCACTTCCATGTTAAGAGTGTTTAACCCTCCTTAGGGGTTTTTTTTTACCACCATCACATTTTCCCCTAATTTTTGCATCGTCTCTTACTTCTATGTCTATTTAGGACCCTGATTGGGCCTCTTCGAACACCTCCCATCCCAACTAGCATATTTTCCAAGGGTCCTAACTCACTAGGTCAAGGTTGACCTCAACATTGACCTAGGTCAAGGATGACCTAGACCTTAACCTGGGTCCCCCTTTCTAATCTGGAAGTCTGTCAGTTATCGGAGGTCATCAAAAATTCATTTCCCACTTCCAAGTCGGTTGTTTTGGGTTCTGAAGTGACAAATCTTAAATTGCATTTAATATAGGTCCTCTTCTAGGGGCATGGGTCTAATTGGAATTTAATCCTCCTATGTCGGCCTCTCCAAAAGATTGTGCCCTAGTTTTATATAAAAGGAAGATTTCTCCTCTCATTTTCTCTAACCACAGTAAACACATTAACCATCAACTACTAATTCTCTCCAAGTGAAATCAAGCAAGAAGACATCAAGAAATAAGTTCAAGAATCCATTCTTCTACATGTTTTCAAGCTTTCAAAGTGTTCAATTCTTCCTCTCAAGCATTCAAGTTCTCCATTGAAGATCAAGGATTCAAACCTTTAAGCCTTTGAAGGGATTTGGTCCAAGCGTTGAAGAGTCATCATTCAAACCATACATCTATCCATCATGGTGGTGTGACCATCCTTTGAGATCCTTTGTGCATCCTCAACACTTATCCATTCTTCAAGGTGGATTCCAAGCATACAATCATGGAGGTTTATGGTTTTTAATTGAGTCCAAGCTTTCATATTTACATATTTTTTTACATTCGAAATACACTTGCATATCTATTTGAATATCATAGCTTCATTATTAGATTTAGTTCTACTACTTGCTAGCATTATTTATTTAAATTATTGATTTCAAGGTTAATTCCTAAATCGGGGTTTGACTAAGCCAAACCCCTCCCCCCCAACAAACAAATTCATTTTTATTGCAGGTGTGGGTTTGGAAGAGAAGATCAGGATGGAGATTGGGATACCCTATCTAGAAAACTTCTAGGATCTGAAAATAGAATTTTAGTCTGAGATTTTTTTGGTTGATTTTTCCCTAGGGTGCAATTAAAAATTCTGGCCAATGGTGACATTGACTTGAGGGTACAAATCAGAACTATCTTAGAATAGAAAAAATATTTTTGGGTTTTGTTCATCTTTGCATTTTTGTGTCAAATCCCATCTCATATCTTCTAGAAACTCTACACAGGCTTCAAAAAACAACATTCTTTAGATCAAAAACATTCAAGGTTAGTACATTTCTCCTATTCAATTCAATCAAAGTTATCAACCTTTATATAAAATAGGAATTAGGGTTTTTCCTCTTTATCTCTATCCTTGATAGGCTGATTCATTAATGCATTGATCGTTTCTTTAGGGTTAATCAATTTGGATCTTCCCTTTAAGAAATTTGGTATTAAGAGGACAACCCTACCCTCCTCACACACATATTTAATAACATCACCTACATCATTCCATAAAAAACAAATTCTTAAATTTAATATCTCTTATGTTACACTTTGGCCTATCCACATTTTAGATATTACATCTTGAAACTTTCTTCATGGAGTTTCTTAAGGACCAAATCAAGATGATGGAGATGCTCTTCCCTACTGCTGCTAAAAATTAGTATGTCATCCAAGTAAACTACAACAAATTTGTGAAAAAAACTCTTCAAGACCTCAGTCATGAAGTGCATAAAATGTTGGAAATAAAGGGAAGTGTGTACTGAGAGGGGAGGGGTGAATCAGTACCTCTAAAATTTTTATCTCTTTTAATCTTTTTAAATATCCATTATGTAATCATTTGTATAACCAACCATCTATTCTATACTATCTTTGTGTAAGATATATCAATCTTTAAACTTTAACAAACATGTCATAGAAATATTCATGAAATTAATTGACCCATAACACAAGATATGGTAACACAGAAAACCCCTATTAGAAGGTAGAAATTGTGGTGGGGATGACATCCACAAAAACTTCACTATCTGTAGATTAGAAGGGGCTAGTTAAGTCTTACAATTTGATCGTTTATGATGATCTACCCTGTTAGGAGTATTATGTAGAGACTTTTTAAGGTCTACTATTTTTAGAGCTTTAGAAACACTATTTAGTGTGAAATCACTTAAGATATTTACAATAGGATTGTTAAATCCACCTTTCTTGAAAGGAGTTCTTCTATTTTCTACACTTGTTATAATGCAGACAAAAATACTCATTGACCTGAGTGTATGAAATCTATTTTTTATTATTATTATAGATCCATTATAAATCAAATTTATAAATGTATCACCTAATGTGATTGATTAATACATCTATTGCTTGGTAGCCTCTGTTCTTGGTTCTTGATAACCAAATTCATCTTTTGTTGTTATGCTTCTTGAAACTCTTAGTCTGATCTATAAATGTGTTTGTTGGCTAGATTCATCCTCTCATCCATCTTAAATAAAGTATTATAAAATCTATTTATAACATACATTGACCTAATTAAGTTTCACGTATTACAAAAATAACTCTATGATCAAAGGTTTACAACTTGACCTTGATCTCCTAGTCTACATATTTTTAATCAGGTAGATTGATTAGAACAATTACAATAATGTTTCTTGTTCCTTAAGAAATGGATTTAAAATAAATAAAAAATCTACAAATAGAATATATCTATTTTATCTGACGCTGAAGTCATAACCACTTTTCTTGGGATATAACTGACTTTTGGTGACTGATGCTCAGTTTTCTCTAAAATTAGTTTGACTGTCTTTTGGTGTTCCTTTGTTGAATTGTCTATCTGGTTCCTCTCTTGTTTGTTCTCTTAGTTTGCACTATATTCTTCTCTTCAGGTTCCACTGTCAGTTTACTCCTGTCGGGTTCCACTTTATCATATTAGGGTTGCACTTTCATTTTACACTTCAAAACTATTTCATTAGGTTTCACCTTGCTTGCCAATTTTGGTTGAATTGAAAACTTGAGTTTTAGTGTAGTGAAACTGATGGATTATTACAACTATTTTCTCTTTGTATACTAATGGAAAAAAATTATGTCATCAATCTCCCCCTTTGACATTATTATCAAAAACTGATATGTGCAGAATACTAACAAATTTTATAGTTTGTACACCATGTATATTACCTTAGTCATTTCATGACTCCCCCTATGCATATGTCACTATAGTATAGTATATGTGTACGTACACTTTGTCTTTATACTATCTCTTCCTTTTCTCCCTTGTGCTATATTTTCCTTTTCCCCTTTTTACAATATGCTACTTTGTTCATATCATTTCCTTTTCCCCATTTTTTGATAGTAAGGGAAAAGGTGTATACCTATAGCTTATCAAAAATATGACAGTGCGAGGTCTTTGTTTCCTCCATCATCTTCTAGACCATCTCTTCTTTAGATGCTCAATAGCCATATGCTCTAAGGTGATCTGGGTATGTATGTTGTAGATGTAGAAGTGTGAGGTTTGGTAATAGTAGAGACTGTATCTCAGTAACCTCCTCTCTGAATTGTGACTCTGCTTCCCAAATTTCTTGTCTTAACCATTTTATCTCACTGATCTTCTCATAATGTGATTTGATTTCATTTTCATCGGTGGTTAGACTTTTTGTGCTTGCATTAAGATCAAAATCAATCTTTGCTATCTTATCATTGTTATCCTTTGTAAATTTCTCTAATGTGCATAGCTTTTGTATTAAGGAAACAACTCTAGCAATGAGTGGATCTAAGTCATTTGATAACTCTAAAATATTTACCTTATTTTCTCCCACTTCTTGGCTGATCTTTTCTATCAATTTGTATTGAAACTTCTATTTTTCTCGCTCTTCAATTGCCTTTTCTGCATCTACATTCTATGTTTTGATTTCTTCGGTGAGAATGGAAAGTTTATCTAGAATGGGGGCATTGTGATCAACATCAATTTCTACAACTATCTGGCTAAGAATATCCCTTGTGTTCTCCAATAATAATGAGTCTCGGTATTGCTTCTTAAGCTTTTCTTGCAACGCTTTCCTCTCATATATTTATCCATATTCTTGGAGTGATTTAAAATCTAATGTAGTTGGGTCACATTTTGGTATTTATATTATCTCATCAAGTTTGACTTCCAACTTGTTCTTCTTTGTTTTATTCTTTTTCTTCTATGATGCACCTGTATGTATAACCAAAGACAACTTTTATACTTGGTCTGATGTGCTAGAGGAAGGTTTTTGTGGAGGTGTACCTTTGTCTTGCTGGTTGGTGTTTTCCTGTCAGTTGTCTGAGGATGTCTCCTTATCAACCTTTAGTGTTTCTAAAACTTTTCCTTTGGTGTCCTTCAGCATGGTATCAATTGTCTTGTCTTTCTCATATTTCTCTTTTAGCACTTATTCTTTATCTTTCACTTGTGAATCTTTTCATGTGTGGTCTCCATTTTTTTGTTGTGTGTGATCCATATTTGTAACATTTTGATCACCATCTTTTTGTTCTGCACCGATGAATACATGTTCATTAGTTGCATACTTATTTTCATCAGATTCATCTTTTTCTCATCACTACCCTTATCCTCAGGTATTTTTGCATCAGGCTCAGGGGTCTTCTCCTTCTGTGATATTATATTGATTTCTTGAATCAATAATAGCATCTGGTCTGATATGTGTACCTTTGTAGCATCAATTGTAGTGTCATGTTTTTCATTTTGGTCCTTGACAATAGTGACATCTTCATCTTTCTGAATTTCATTTGAAGGATCATCGGTGATGTCAATAATAGTATTATCCACAACATTGTTCGACCATGTTTCATCTGCAATATCAAAATCATTCTTTCCTGTTGTGTTCAATTCTTCTTTGTCCAATTCTACTATTCTAACATCTTCATCATTGATAGTAATATGTTTGGGGCTCTGTGTAGCCTAATCATCCTTGGTCTATGTATTTTTAGTGGGAGCTATTTGTGGCTCAGGACTTGTATCCTTTTTATGAATATCAAGTATCTTTGTCCATTCAGTCTCACTCTTCATGTCTAATTCTAGTAGATTTCCTTGAGGCACTTGGTAAGCTCTCAACTTTGGTGATAAACTTTTGGAATGATTCTTCATCATCTCTTTAATTTCCTCCATTTTTTATTTGGGAGGCATGACAAATACTAGGGCTCATTCCCTAATCTCTTTCTTAGAGTGCAAGGAAAATGTACATCTTGCTGATAATCTATCTTGAAGTTCTTTTGGAATTTTATCTACAAGCTTTATTGGGATATATTTGAATATACACATCATTTTGATAATTTCCTCTTCAATTTTATTTTGATCCATAGGATCCAATGTTAGACATTTCTTAATCTTTATATCATTGACTGTTCCTGATTTGATAATGGAAGCACATACTTCATCAATAGTTTCAGGAATCTTATCCTTTTCCTTTTGAACAGATTCATCTTGTTTGGTGTCCTCAATGTCTTCCCAATTTCTCAAGAAATTTCTTCTCTTTTTATCTCTCTTTTCTGTTTTTGAGGTTTTCCCTTATATGTCCTTACTTGGCCTTTCTTTATTGGTGAAGGAATTGCATCCTTTGCTATATGATTCCTTGTCCTTGTTGTAGCTGTAGTCCTAGGCTTCTTAGCTGGTGGAGGTGGTGGTGTATCTAACTCTATAGATTCTGAGTCACTCTCCTTCTTAGCTTCTCCTACAGGTGTCTTTCCCTTGGTTTCTTCTATTTTTCAGTTTCTTCTTCAATTACCAACAGCCTTTTCTTCAAGTTCTTGACCATGTTTTCTTTCTTCCTATCAATCTTGTTTACATGAAGGAAATTTTAATCCTTTCTTTGGCTTCTTGATACGTACCAAACTTAGGTTGTGTTTTATCTAATGGCTCATTTATTAATGTCTCAATTGCATGAGATTCTTGATCTATGTTTACCTCATAGTCAAGTGGAGATAGCCATGTTGTCCTTGGTATAGTTGGCTTGATGTATGTATATTCAGTGTCTACCATAAAACATATATCAGTCTTGAAATGTTCAACTAACTTTTTTGGGATCCTTACTCTCTTATTCATTCTATCCTTGAATCCAGCAAAGTATTCATCCATTATTGACTCAAAATTATCTCATAGTGATTTTATGAACTCACTGGTCATGTAGTGTCCCATTGCACATTACCTATAGATGGGAAAGATTCTTGGAAATAGAAAAATATGCACATTATGAGAGAACCAAACTTATATGAATTTTAATTTGCATTTCTTATTGTCTTCATGTTCTCTTATAGTTGTCTGAGTAGTAGTTCTGACAAATCCAACTGCAATCCCTTCTTGACAATCTTGTAAGCTGGATCCACTACTCTGAATGCAATGT
Source organism: Thuja plicata (assembly GCA_018584345.1). NCBI lineage: Eukaryota > Viridiplantae > Streptophyta > Pinopsida > Cupressales > Cupressaceae > Thuja > Thuja plicata. The sequence goes on along the minus strand of MU225293.1, from coordinate 7,823,454 downwards.
TGTTCATCATGCTTTCCTAAAAGAACTTGTATCCTAAGACACATGCTCCAAATTTTAGTTCATCATCATTGATGGTGGATACTTTCAGTCCTCTTCCATCCCATGTAGCTCTGGTATTCTTCTCAATTTATAGTTTAGGTGGGTGCTTTAGTGCCTTTACCTTATCGGTTATGGGATAACTCGTGACAACATGTTTTACATCCCTGGTTATCCATTTAGCATCATCTAGCCATAAATTTTGGTCATGTATCCTGCTTAGTACTAACCAAATCCATTTGGTCTTGAACTCCTTCGAGAACCATAGGGCATTTGTGAGCCCTTTTACTTTGATGTGCTCATGCTCATGCTTTATAGCGCCATCATTATTACATAGCTTCTTGAAAGCTTGTTCAAATTCCAAGTCTCCAATCTCTGCTATCTTGCAGTGACTGTATGCTCACACATCTTTGATGAGAAAAACCCTAGGTTGTATTATGGAAATTTCCCCAACATTGTCGGGTTGTGAAGCAACCTTGGGTCATGTCTTGTAATGTGGTTCTTCACAAGTTGAGTTCTTGAGAAGATTGATCTTGTTCTTAACATTCTTCATCTTAGCGGTTCTTGATGTAGTTAACATTGATTTTGAAATTAGGGCTTTTTCCGCAAATGATAAACAAAGTTCTTGCTTTATGCTGGTACCTAATTTTCACCTCTATAGTTGTAAGTGATCTTCTTGGGGTGTTTTGAATTGAGTTGGAGTCACTCTACAGTGTTATTTCTTAGTTCTCTGGTTTCTCTCTTGTTGCTTCACTCTAATCGCTTGGTGAGGAAATGAAACCCTTCCATCGTCTATTGATAGAATTTTCCCTAAATCAAGTCATTAATGCTCAACCACTCCTCGGTATGTGAAGATGGACTCATTGGGTGAAAAACTAATTTCTCTTTTGGTTACAACGTGGTGCATTGGGGCATTCATTTAACTTGTTTCATTCTTCGATGGATTTTGGTGTATGGCGAAGACAACTTTGTCAACTCACATGATTACGGACGGATCTCATTTTACACTAGAAACTTAGAATTTGTGTGTTAACCAATGATTCTTGGTAAGTGTAGACAAATTTAGCATTGTAATTACACTTATGCATTTCAGTATGTATTGACCAATGAAATTGAATTCATAGAATTATAACAAGTAATACCATAGTGCATCTAGAATCATGCTGATTTGGTATTTTAATTATGTATAATGGAACTAATGCAAAATATAAGTTGGTGTAATGCAATTCCATACTTACTTGTTCTACTTAGGTGGGGTGGTGATGTCAACAAATCCATTGGATAAGGTGTCACCAATTCCATTTCTCGGTCTAGCTTCATCAGTGTTTGTATCTTTCCTCCACATTTTGTTTATCATCTTCCTGATGTCTTCAATGGTGTTTCCATTGGCAAAGGTGCTGGTCTCTATCATTCAGTCTTTGTAGTCTTTCTTCAGATCACCAAATTTATGACAGTGTAAACATATCTTTTCGGGGTTAGTCCACCCTTTAGAATTTCTAGTCCATTGTCTCATACAATTTGAAGCAATGTGACCAAATCTTCCACATGTTGTACAATTTTCCCATGTATTGTAATCCCATACATACTGGTTATTGACTCTTTTTGGTTGATAGGCAGTTTATTTACCTTTAGGCTTCCATGTCTTCTTTTTCTTCTTCCATCATTCAAAAGTTGTGTGCCCATGCATATTGCAAGTAGGACTGTATTTGTCCATGTAGGTTTCCTTATTTGCTTGTTTCATCTCAGATTTATATTTATATGCTTTAAGTCCTTTCTTCTTAAATTTATAACAAATTCCTATGAATGAAGATGTATATTTAAGAACACCTTTCATTTTTCTCCTGCAAACATTTGATGTGTGGCCTTGTCTTCCACAGTGGTTGCATGTCAACTTTCTTGGTCTTGGATTTGCATAGACATTCTTTGGATCAGCTTGGTTGGGTGATTCTCCATTCTTGGTATAGCCTATTCCAGTGTTTTTGTTGGCTCTCCTTTGTCCATCAAGAAAATCATCCATCCTTTTATTTCTTTCTTCAGCTCTCTTGATTATTTCATTATGTTGTTGCTGAATTCTTATTTCTTGTTTCAGCTTTTCATTTTCTTCCCTTAGCTTACCGATAGCTTCTATTCTTTCAATGAGTTTTGTATTCATTCTATTTTCTTCTTGACTCATAAGAATAATCTTATTTGTGATCTCATGATGATGTTTTTTAAGTCTTTGTATTTTTTACTCTCTCTTGTAGTTTTTCAGTAATCTTCCTTATATCATCAATAGCTAGTGTTCTCTCTTTCTCAGCTTATCTAGCACTATTCATGACATCAATTATTCTTTCATCTATTTCTCTTGACTGATTTTTAGAGATTATACTTGTCTAGCCAGATGTTGATTGATTTCATTTAAGCTTGTGATGCTTTCTTCTGATGTGTCTGATGCTTTGCTAGTTTTTGACCCTGAAGACTCAAATAGATCTGGTATTTCTTCCTCATGGTAGTTTTTTTTATTACAGCGAGATTCCATTATCTTTCTTTCATCTAGAAGTTGTCGTATCTTGATTCTAGCTTCTTTATACTGCTCATTGAAGATATGAATTTCTAGATTTTTATTCTCAATGCTCTTGTCCATTTTGTACTTCTACATTGTATGATATTTTCTCTTAATTCTTTAAACTTTCCAAATAAAAGATCTAGCTCTGATACCAATTGTTGGAAATAATGGGAAGTGTGTACTAAGAGGGGAGGGGTGAATCAGTACCTCTAAAACTTTTATCTCTTTTAGCTTTTATCCATTGTGTAATCCCAACCATCTGTTCTATACTATCTTTGTGTAAGATATATCAATCTTTAAACTTTAACAAACATGTAAAACATTCATAGAAACATTCATGAAAGTAATTGAATCATAGCACAAGATATGGTAATGCATAAAACCCCTATTATAATGTGAAAACTATGGTGGGGATGGCACCCATAAAAAATTCACTATCTGCATATTGGAAGGGGTCGGTTAAGGCTTACAATTTTTTCACTTCTGATGATATACCATTTTAGGAGTATTATGTTGAGACTTGTCAAGGTCTACTCTATTAAGAGCTTTAGCAATACTGTTTAGTGTGTACTCGGTCAAGAGATTTACAATAGGATTGTTAAATCCACCTTTCTTGAAAGGATTTCTTCTATTTGCTACACTTGTTAGAATGCAGAAAAAATTACTCATTGATCTGAGTGTATGCAATCTAACAATTGTTGATTACAAATCCATTACAAATCACATGTGTAAATGTATCACCTAATATGATTGATTAATAACTCTATTTCTTGGTAGCCTTTGTTCTTGATTCTTGATAACCAAATTCATCTTTTTCTATTATGCTTCTTGAAACTCTCAGTCCGATGCATAGATGTGTTCATTGGATACATTCATCCTTTCATCCATCTTAAATGAATGATTACAACATCTATTTATAACATAGATTGACCTAATTAAGTTTCAATTATTACAAAACTAACTCTATGATCAAAGGTTTACAACTTGACCTTGATCTCCTAGTTTGCATGTTTTTAATGAATCAGACTGATTAAAACAATTAGAATAATGTTTCTTCTTCCTCAAGAAATCTATTTAAAAAAAATCAAAACTCTATAAATAGAATATATTTTTTTATCTAACGTGGAAGTTAGATCCACTTTTCTTAGGATATAATTGACTTTCGATGTCTGATGCTTGGTTTTCTCTGAAATTAGTTTGACTGTCTTTCGGTGTTCCTTTTTTGAACTATCTATTGGGTTCTTCTCTCGTCTGTCCTCTCATTTTGCACTTTATTCTTCTCATCGAGTTCAACTATCGGTCTACTCCTGTCGGGTTCCACTTTGTCATATTTAGGTTGCACTTTCAGTTTACATTTCAAAACTATGTCATCGGGTGTCACCTTGCTTAGCAATTTCAGTTTGAACTGAAAATCTGACTTTTGGTATAGTGTAACGGATGGATTATTACAACTATTTTCTCTTTGTATACTAATGGAAAAAAATTATTTCATCATAAAATTTCTAGGGGAATTGGATAAGGTAAAAGGCATGACTACCAACTCAAATAATCCCTCATTAGTCTTAAATGTAGACTTCCATTCATTTCCCTCTCTAATCCTTATCTAGTGATAACCACTTTTTAAATCAATTTTGGAATAGTACTTAGCCCCTTGTAAGTAATCAATAAGGTCCACCATTCTTGGCATTGGGAACCTATAACTAATAGTGATCATGTTGATACCCCTGGAGTCAGTACACAATCTCTGAGTGCCTTCCTTTTTGGGTACAAGTACTATAGGTACAAAAGAGGGACTTATACTCTTTCTTATTAATCTCTTTTCTAATAGACCTTGTATTTGTCTAGCCACTTCTGTATTTTGTTCTATTTTTAGTTTATAAGAAACCTTATTAGGTAGATAATTCCCTAGTATCAAGTCAATACAATTATTGATTTCCCTCTTAGGTAGCAAATATTTATTGCTTCTATCTGCTATAAGGACTTTGTACCTATCCAACAAATCAACTACTTCCTTAGGTCCAACACTCCTCAGGGTCTCTCTACATGGCTTCCCTCTTTTTGGAATACTCTCCTTAGGCTTGACTACAACTGCAAAGCATGGTACCTTATCCTCTTTAAGGAATTTTAGTAATTCTTTCTCTCAGGTACCGTCATGGCACTACTAGTCAAAACTTTCTCTTTAGACTCTTCTAACAAAGGTGTCAATGTATAAGTTTCTCCACCCTTGGTCAAAGTAAATACATTAGAGTCATCATCATATTGGGAATTTTTCATATTCCCAATGTCTCCCTAAGAGGAGATGGAAAGCATCCATGACCACTATATCACACATTACTTTATCCTTATAATCTCCTATTTGAAAATCAATTTGGAACATTGTTCATTGATTAAAGTTTGTTGTCCTTTATTTTTCCAAGTAACCTTGTAAGGTGTGGGGTGTGGTATCCTTTTCAAACCAATCTTATTTACCATTTCAATTGAAGCCAAATTATCAGTGGAACCAGAATCAATAATTACATTTCGTACCTTTCCCTTGAGTTTGCATGTAGTCTTGAAGATTGACTTTCTTTGAGGAGGCTCCTTGTTGATTGGCATCAAAAGTGATTTATTAAACATCAGACATTATCTAATCTCTAGATCAACATGCTTGGAAGAAGTGGTAGTGTGGTATAAAGTATTACTTTGACAACCGTCCTCATGATTCAATTGTACCCTTCTCTATCCATGACTATTTGTACCATCCTTTTCTAGACACCTAAATGATTGGTGACCTACTTGGTTGCGAGAAAAACATCTCCCAGTTAATACATTGGATCCCCTTCCTCCAAATATTCCTATACCCTTGGATCTTCTGCCCCTAAATTTTTCTCTCCTACTTGATTCAATCTCTAAAATTTGACTACTAGTCTCTCCATGGTTTCTAGGAGAGGATCCTCTATTGTTGAATCTATGCCTTCCTCTGAAAGCATTGCCTCTTCCTTTGTTATCATGCTCCCCCTTCCTCCTTTAATTCTCTTCAAGTTATAGGGAAATTTGAAAACATTTGTGTACAGACTCCATTGTAACTAATGTGAGTTCATCTTGTATGCTATACTTAAGACCATTTATGTACCTTGCAAGTTTTTGCTTCTCACTTTCATACATCTTTTCTTTGAGAGTTAGATTATGAAATTATTGAGTGTATGTAATTACATCTAGGTCCTTTTTTTTAGATTTTTTAATTTCTCATGGAGAATTACATCATATTCCTAAGGGAAAAATTGCTTCTTGATTTCATTGAACATACTCTTCCATGTGGTGATGGGGTTCTTGTCATCTTCAACCCTCTCATTTTGAAGGAAGTTCCACCAACTCAAAGCTGGTTCTTTCAATATGGATTTTTCTATCTTTACCCTCTAATTTGCACGTATGTCCTCCAATTAAAAATAACTCTCAAGAGCGTCTAGATAATCCATGCATTCATCAGGGTCTAACTTACCATAAAACATAGGTATATCCCCTCTATATTTCTTTCCCGCTCTTTCTAGGGTTGCAAGTATGGCCCTCTGATCTTTAGTCACATAGATTTGTTCAGGATGTCTCTCAACCTCCTCTTCTTCTCCCTTTGATTCTTCATTCTCTCCTCTACATACTTGTCCTTTACACTTTTCTAGATCCCTCTTCATGGTTCTATTCTCTTCTCTCATTGCTCTGCTTTTAGCCATCTACTCCTTCACAATCTTGGCTAATTCCACATTTTTGATCCTCAAAGGGACCTCCCTATCTCCTTCATCTCCTTCACACACGATGTCTTCTCCTCTTGCTTTCCCAAATAGAGTCTTAGTGCCTCTGATAACACTTGGTGCAGAGTGCACACAACAAGAAGAGTAATTGGCCTACCGTCTCCATAAGTTACATGATGTCCTCTAACTTACTGCAATCCTTCCAAACAGTCAACTCCCAAACTAAGGAGTTTCAATATTTTGTAGAGACACTAATTTTCTAACAAGTCCCAACAATGGACTATTTGTTCCATCCAACCCCTAGCTTCTATTGAGGATTGAAACCTTGTCATATACCCCTAATGATGGAGTTTCAACAATCACTTGGAATCTACAAGCCTTCAAACATCTCAGAATTTGATCCTAATACTACTAGGCCTACACACATTGTTTCTTCTTTGAAATTGGCAATGCACATGGGACCAATGCTATTGAATGTTTGTTTTGAAATCCTCCAACATACCACTCACAAACTGTAAAGAAACAATTACCAATTCTACTCCTGCACCTTCAAACTATCACAAAGTCACTCTAGCCTAATTGATCAAGTTAGAGTAGTGTTTGATGGAATGATTCAAAGATGGGTACCCAGACTTGATGCAGTCACCTAGTGGTCCTCTACACTCTCCAATAGCTTTAAAACATCCAAAAAATTGGCCCCAAAGCATTGTTTTCTTTCTCTTGCACAATAACTCCTTCTGCACTAGCTAAATGGGTAAATGCACAATAACTCCTTCTGCACTAGCTAAATGGGTAAAAGCACAATAATTTGTCACCCTTTTAGAAAGGAAAAGGTTAACAACACCAAAACTCTAAAACTTCAAGGGCATAAAAGTCACATTTCTATTGAGAGTTTGAAGATGATGTAAACTGATGAAATGTGTGAAATAGGATGAATTAGATGCCTATAATTTTTTTAAAAAAAATTGAACCAAAATTAATATGTTTTTTGAATTTTTAAGGTCTATTTTTCATTTCGTGAAAAATACTGTAAATCAAGGAGTTTACTTCCCACCTAATCATTATAAGTAAAAATTGTTTTTTCCTCCAATTTCATAATATGTTTTAGATGACATGTATAGGTAGTGCAAAAAAAAAAGTGTTTTCAATGTATAGTTTGCCCGTTTTAAGTATTCAAAGGCTAACTTACTTGAAATCAATAGTTTTTGTCTCCCTCCAATTTTCCCCTATCAAAATTATACCAAAAACAAAACAAATTACATGTTATTGAAGAGGACTCTCTTCTCTAGTGTTATCTATGATTTTAAAAAATTTCTGAATTGATTTAGAAATTTTTTATATTATCCGAATCATCAACTTCTGAAAGCTTTAATAAACTACATGTAGTTTTCAACAAATTTGGTCAATGTTTTTTAGTCGATACAACATAAAAATTATATGTCAAGAATCGTAGGTCCGAGATCTAGAAAAGGGTACTTTTAGTTTTTTCTTGTCTAGTTTGAGCAGGGAAAAAACCAGTAGAAGTTTGTTGATTTCATACATTTTTGGACATTTGTCTACCAACATGGCATGCCATCTAGGTAGATCCAGTTGATTCTAACTTGGTCAAGTTTGACTGGGCCGAGTTAGAATGGGATGAGTCCACTTAGTGGTCGGCCACGTGTGAGCGGTCGCGTAGGCGACCCACCCTTTCAATTTCAAGGGTATATATAAAAGTTATTTTAAGAAAAAAAAATCTCAATTGCGAAATTAAATCCTTATTTCAGAATATATAAGGGTTTTTGAAGCTAGGAGGCATTTTTTGAGGAAGCTACAAAGGCATTTTTTGACTAGAGGAGTGTGACTTTGCAATTTTTTTAATTTTCACTTCTATTTGCAATGGGAAATAAAGGGACTAGAACAAGGAAATATGATCGTGAAAGGGATGAACAAATGAAAGGTCATACAAAACTTATCGAAGAGCAATCGGTCAATGTTTAAGAAGAACCTATCAATGTTGAAGAAGGTGCAACTCAACTAGGGGAGGATATTGGTAGTAGTTGAGGTATACATATTTATCCTACAATGAAAAATTTGATAGAGATGAATGTGGAATCACTTGTCAGTCAAATTTCACTAGAGCACCTGATACCTTAAAGCACTATTAAATTGCATGTCAAAAATATGTGGAAGGAATATTTTGAGGATAAAACTTTGGTGGGAAACGAAAAATTATTTACAAAGTTATTCAGGAAGAGAGAAATGACTTTGGTTTTGGAGTTGTTGGATGTTTATAATAAGAAAATTGTACAAGGAAGTCAAGTAAAAGAAATAATAATTAAAAATTTGCAAGATGCGTTGAACGTCGTTAATAGGATAGATCATGGAGGATCTAATTCAAATGTTGCTAGAAGAGCATTGATGACTATGATTTCCAGTAAGAGATTGACACATATAAATCAAGTTTGAGCAGTTTCTAATTTACTCAAGGTATCTCGAAGAAATGTTTAGAGATATTTTAGGAAGAGAAAAGTGTTGAATATGAACATTGAAAATAATTGGGTACAGATTTGTAGAGTTCCTTGAAAAGACAAAATTTCTGAAGATGTAAGAAGACAGGTCATTGAATTTTGGACCAACCACTCTCGTGTTTCTTCCAATAGAAGGGACACTATATAGATTAAAGATGAAGAGACCGGTATGAAGATTTCACATTGAAAAAATTTTGTCGATACTACACAAAGTGAACTATTTGAAACATTCAAACAAGAATTTTCAAATGTGAAAATAGGTCAGAGAATGTTTGAGATGTTGCAGGGTGAAAGCACAATAATCTGTCGCCCTTTCGGCTAACTTTGCCTATTTGGCCCACTTAGATTTGGCCAAGTCAAACACCGTTGAGTCTAACATGACCAAGTTTATGTGGGCGCCATGCAGCACTGAGTGGCGCTTACATGGCCCAGTAGACTAGGCTGAGTAGTACTCGGACATGTCCAACTTGACTGATTCTAATTTTCATTTTAAATACCCCAAAAACAAATGCAAGCCCCTCATTTACACATTGATGAGCTACGATTGTGGTTGAGGGGCTAAGAGAAGAAACTCAGCTGAGTTTGAGGTAGGTCCCCTTTTTTGTTTTTGTTTTTTAAATGTTTTTCTTTATAAATATATATGTAAAAAGATTTTTTTTACTAGCATTGTTATGTCGCATTTTTTTTTCATATTCAAGAAATAATTTTTTTTAGGTTATATAATTCATGTTAAAAATAATTCATTTACCAAAATTTTTGAAACATAAATGCAAACCAAAACTTAAATGCAAACCTGGAAACTTAAACACAAACGCAAACTTAAACGCAAACCCAAACCCAAAATTTTGAAACATTTACACGTAAACTTAAGCCTAAAAACATATAATTTATCCAAAATGTAAATTAATAGCAATCGTTACATGGAATTATTTTAGCATACATGGTCCTATATTATTAAGAGAACGTGTCACAAAATCTTTTTGTCATAACTTGATCATTCTACATTTTTATTATATGTACACAACTATCAAAATTATCACGTAACAAAACCCTAAGTCTTGTACTAAGTTACATGTCATACATAATTAGATTTTCATAATTGTAAATATTTTGTAGCTCATCAATTTAGGCTAATGAATTTGTATATATTTCAAAGTCTTTTTATAAAATCACTTAAGTTATATACATGGAATCTTCTTTTTAGTGTATTTATGCTTAAGGGGATGTCATGGATATTTCTGTTCTTATGGACATGCATGTTAAATTATGTCTATTTATGTTAAAATATGTATGCAATCTGACTTGTTTAAAATCTATGAACTTTTATTTGAAAAAATGTTTCATGTTGAAGATGTAAATTGAATTTGTTTAATTTAAATATGTATGTATAGATATTTTTAAATTTTTTAAAATTGAAACATATATGTTCTTTTTCAACACATGTATATATATGAATTGATTTCCTACTGAATGTACACATGTGTATGTGCCCACTTGCAGCAAACAGTGTTTATCTTTATCTAGATATTACATTTCTATCACATGCCTTCTACTGGGTCAGATCGTAGCATTCATGGTAGTCAAGTCTCATGAGCATCGTCAGGCCACCATGATACCCCACATAGTCGAGATAGTCATAGACAACAGACTGTCTTGAGGATGCACATAGCTCTAGTTGCGCTAGAGAGGATGTTGCAAAATAGTGCTACCCTCCATAATAGGGAGAAATTAATTTCCATTTGCACAGAGTTGATGTGTATGATTTAGAAGGTTAAATCATACAATCCATATGATGACACATCTATTGATTCTTTTTACCATATCCTCTCTAGCACAGAGACATGTACTATGGGTTGGAGGATAGTTGATTCAGATGTTTCTGTTACTCAAGTTAAGAACATGTTTGGGACCTATTACATAGAGAAGAAGGTGGTTAGAGCATATAGGGTCACAAAATGTATAGATAACTTAGTAGCTCCTTTTATATATCTGAGATGGTTGGCGGCACATCATATGTGGCCCCAAAAGGATGAGGTGCCCTTATACTTTTGCAAATAATTGTTTGCAGATTTTAATTTAGATTATGATGTCGATTACATAGATTTACCTCCATATGTTGGTCAAGGTCAGGGGAGATATCATGATAAGTGTAGATGACCTGATGCACCACAGCCCCCTAGTAAGAGGGCATTAGTGGGTCAAAAACTTTTCGTTCTTCCAAAAGGTTTGGATGCCTACACTGGAGTTGGACATGTTGTAGTTGAGGATGCATGTGTAGATATGTTTTCGAGCATTACCACCTTCATAACTCAGGTCGATGAGTTGTCATCTGATCATGTGGGTAGGTACATGCTGAGATCTCAGATAGGTGCAGGCATTGATCCTTCTAGTCCATTTTATGATCCTTACATCCAATTTTATCTTCCCACTCTATATGAGATATCACAACTACTAAAGGATCATCTACACAACATGAGCTCCATTTTAGTCAATGATATCCTAGCAGCTTACCAGCACATATATACAACATATGGGGTTCATCTGTGTGATATTCCTACATTCGTTCAAGGAGACTAGGTGAGATCCTCCACATGTAGCAGTCAGGGATGAGGAGATGTAGATGTAGGTACATATAGACAAGAGGATGTCCAGATACATCCTATAGATCCATGATAGAGTGTGGATGATCTTACACCGCCTTGACAACATACACAAGCTCCCGTATTTCAGACACCTGCGACCTCACAATTTCACACTAGATTCTCAGATTTTCTTATGGACAAGGCCATTGATCCTAAGACAGTGTCCTTACATTCTTCTGAGTTATTTGGCATTGCACGTTCATTACACTAGGTACACTTGAAAACATTTAATTTCAAGATTAAAAAATAATCAAGTAATTTTGTATAATTTATTTATATATTTAATATATATATATACACTCAGCCAAGTTGTATACTATTGAGGGTGAAAGAACGATAATAGGAGGTGATTTTAATGCTCTTATGGAACCGGAAGAGAAATCAGGGGGGTCGCGCATGTCTAACCAGATCATGGAGAACTTCCGAGATTTTGTGTACAATAATCATTTGATAGATGTAGTCCTTTCAAATGGTAGGTTCACTTGGACTAATTGTCGAGAGAAATTCACTAGAATGTTTGAAAGATTAGACAGATTTCTAGTTCAATCCTTTTGGGTAGAATCTTCCTTCGAGATTGAAACAAGCATTCTCCCGATGTCACTATCCGACCATTATCCAGTTCAACTCTACATCAAAGAGGTTTTTTAGGGGAGGAAAGGTAGCTTCAGATTTCAAGGAATGTGGTGGAGAGATAAGGATTTTCTCCCACAGGTGGAAAGGTGGTGGATAGACAGTGATATCTTTATAGGAACTTCTAGTTTCTATTTTATGAAGAGAATTAAACTAGTGAAGGATTATATCAAAGCTTGGAATAAGCAATATTTCAAAAATGTCTTTGCAGAAAGGAATAGAGTAGAATCTAAAATTGAGGCGCTCAATTCACATATCATAGCTTCAGGTATGTCTAATGAGGATTATATATTAGAAAAGTCTCTCAAGAGCGAGTTGGTGGAGATTCTTCTCAGAGAAGAAATTTACTGGAGAGAGCAGTTGAGAGATAATTGGATCAAAGAAGGGGATGCCAATGCTAAATTTTTTCATGCTTCAATTACGGCAAGGAGATCCGCGAACTATATACACCGTATTTAGGATTTGCTAGGTCTATGGTAGGAAGAATCTACAATTATCAAAGGCATTGTGGTTGAACATTTCAGAAAGCTGCTTGGAGATTTATGGGAGATTAATAGGGGAGAGGACGTTGATATATTAGAATTCATTCTGAAGGTGGTTACCAAATCAGACAATTCAATATTGATGAGGCCTTTTTCACTTCAGGAAATCAAAAAGGTAGTATTGGACAACCAATCTGACAAAGTCCCTAGGCCTGATGGGATGCCTTCCAAATTTTACCAGAAGTGATGGAGCTTTATGGGAGAGGATATCCTCAAGGTGGCAGAAGATTTTAGGAAGTATGGTAGATTTGTAAAAGAAATAAACAACATAGTTATTATATTAATTCCTAAGAAGCAAATATGTGAATCAATGGTAGACTTCAGGCTGATATCATTATGCAATTCCATCTATAAAATTGTGTCTAAAGCGATGGAAAATAGACTGAAACCTATGTTGAGTAGATTAATTTCAGCAGAACAGCATGGCTTTGTTCTAGGAAGGAAAATTGTGGATAGTATTATTTTGGCAAGAGAAGCCATCCATTCTATTAAGTCTAATAAATATCCAGTTATGATAGTCAAATTAGATGTGAATAAGGCGTATGATAAAGTTAGATGGTCCTTTATTATGAAAGTTCTTACACATTTTGGCTTTGACCGTAAGTGGATTAAATGTATTTCCCACTGTATATCTTCTATACACTTCTCTATTTTGGTGAATGGTTCCTTGAATGGCTTTTTTCAAGCTACTAATGGTTTAAGGCAAAGAGATCCCCTGTCCCCTTCTCTTTTTGTCTTGATGGCAGAAGTTTTGGGAAAAAATATTAAAGTGCAATCCTCACTAGGCTGATGGAGAGGAGTATTGGTCCATGATAGTCTAGCCCCAGTTACGCATTCACAGTTTGCTGATGACACTATACTCTTTGGAGAAGCGTCAGTAAGGGAAGCAAAGGTGATGAAAGATATTCTTGATAATATTGAAATTGGCTCGGGCCAGAGTATGAACAAAAGTAAATCAGTATTACTCTTTCTCAACACCAATTGAAAGTTAGGTAATAAGATTGTAGAGATGCTGGGATTTGTTGTCAGTGTTTTCCCTATTACATACCTTGGTGTTCCATTATTCGCAGGTAGATTAGATCCCAAAATATGGGAGGATATTTTGACAAGGTGTCGTCAAAAGGTGGGGGCCTAGAAAAATAAATGGCTATCTCAAGTAGGTAGGATCTAGATGATTAAGTTAGTTCTCTCTGTTGTTCACATATATTATATGTCATTATATCAAATGTCCAATAAAGCAGCAACAGGTTTAGACAGATTGCTTAAAAAAAATTTGTGGGAAGGATCGAAGGTGGGAAAAAAAATTCCTCTTATCAATTGGGACGTGGCATGTTTGAATAAAGAGGATGGTGGGATCATATTGAGGAAGATGGGACTCCAAAATAAAGCTTTAGGAGCCAAACTGGTTTGGCATATGTACAAATTTCCTAACAAACCTTGGTGCAAAGTAATGGCTGCCAAATATTTAGATTCCTTGGAACCAGACATGATTCTCACAGTGGCAAATTCAGTCAAAGGATCTCATATTTGGAACTTTATCTAGAACAGCCGGGACATTATTACCAATCATTTATCATGGAAGATTGGTAATGGAAATAGAGCCAGCTTCTGGAGGGACTCTTGGAATGGGGATCTACCCTTTGCTGACTTCTTTGGAGGGGAGTGGGTTGAAATGGTGGAAGCCTCAAAGGGGTGGAGGGTGGCTAATTATTTCAAACCCTTAGAATATTCATCTTCTCAAGATTGGATCTCAGTGGAGGTTGAAGACTCTGATAATCAAAATAAGTTATCAGAGATTCTTTTAAGTAGGAGAGTTCCCTCATCAAATCTAGAAGATCACCTTATCTCGAGTGCATCTAAATTGGGGGACTACAAATTCTATCTTGGTTACAAAATTTAAAGGATCAAAAAGTAGGAAAGACATTGGCCTTCGATACTATGTTGGGGCAGATGGCCTCTTCTGAAAGCAGGAGCCTTTCTATGGCTAGCACTGCAGGGTAGGATTCTAACTGGTAACAGATTGAGAACAATTGGGATAGTAGGTCTGAATTGGTGTGTAATGTGCAGACAGGAGGAAGAGTCGGCAAACCACCTTTTGTACTGGTGTCCTTATGCAAAAGCATGTTGGGATTGGCGACTAAGTATGCTTCAATGGAAGGTGGCGAGAAGTGCCATGCTCAAGGAATTTTTTTCATCATGGCCGACCGAAAGAAGAAAGTCTAAGTGGGGGATTCTTTTGATCATTTGTCCTTCAATGCTGATATGGCAGATTTGGAAGGAATGAAATAGAAGAATCTTCAGTGATTTTTTGAAAGAAGTTGACAATTTAGTACAAGTGATCCGACTTGCTATAGAAGAAGTCTTAAATAGTAGGTGTCAAGGCCTCCTTTATAAATACAAATCAAGATAGGACTTAGTTATGGAGGATTTGTGGACTCTGACGCAATCCAGTGATCACATCATGAAGGACATGAAAGTCAAGAGGCAATAGGTGCTTTGGCAGAAACCCTAAGAAGGATGGATGAAACTTAACTTCGACAGAGCTAGCAGGGGCAATCTGGGCAGTAGTGGGATTGGGACCTTAATCCATAATGCTGCAGGTACAGTAGTTAAGGCTTTTTTGGGTTTCATAGGATCAACCTCTAATAATTTGGCAGAGATTACATCACTAGAGAAAGGTTTTTTCTGGTGTGCGTCTAATGGAATAACCAATCTAATTATAGAAGGGGAATCCCAAGTTATCCTAAACGGTGTTGTGAAAAATAGTTTTCATTCATGGAATTTGGTAGACTGGTTACCTAGAATCAAGATTCACCTTAACAATATTGCTCAATACTACATTCAATATGTATACAGAGAAGGCAACAAGGCGGTGGACTTCTTGGCCAACTTAGGGATCGATTTAGCATCAACCCATGAATTCAATTGTATAGAATCTCTGCCATTGGATATGCAAAGTATTATTGCTACAGACAAAGGTGATACTCCAAAAGAGGATATAGGCTAAGGAGGTGATGGTTGACAGTGGGGCAGGGAAGTGCATCGTGAGCCCGTGAATGAGAAGTATGCAAAATCTCTGCGGTAATACAGAAGTAGTGGGTTTATATGGAACCCATGAGCAAGGCCGAAGACAAAATATAGAATTATAAATAGAACTGTAGATGGGTGAGTAGCCATCAAAGCAATGTCAGATTACTTAGGAATCACTTGAGGGTGTGCTAAAGGACTTACATATGAGGCTCCCAAAATTAAGATAGGTCGCATCTTCAAAAAGGCAAATGAGCAGGAGCATACTTCCAAAGTGGCTATCTTGGGAGATGATTTTTGGTTTGCTGGACATGTGCATGATGGAATCCTGATTGAAGAACTGTATTGCCTAGTGGTTCAGGTGGTGGATAATTCTTTGGCCCTCAATGCATTATCACACAGGACTGTGGAGGATAGTATGTGCTGTGAGGTGCTTGGATGCATGGACCATATTAAGGTCTATCCGGTGGAAGGCTATTTGATTGGGCACTTCTGGCTCAATGTGGAGGGAAAGAAGAAGAATGATGCAGAGCCCTCCACTATCCTCTCAAATAGGCTAACTCAACTAGAGGATTCAACAATATAACTTGGAATCAACTCAAGGAATCAGTCCTACTCAAGGATCAAATGGATTTCTCTGACTTGGTAGATCACTTTCACAACCATGCTCATGATTTCATCACCTCATTGTCCCACTCCAATCTATTCAAACTCAAATACCCTCCTAGGTTACCAAAAGCACCTAGTGTACCTAATGCCACCAACATACCAAAACTCGTCCTTGACTTCATACCATGACCCCAACACCTTGTATCATCTCAAAATATCCCATCTGACATGTTCCAACTCCTTACACACTCTCAGCAACTCATCTCTTCCACTTTCACAGTTTTGCCTATTCTAGGCTTGTTCCAACTAGCCCTTGCCAGTCACTAATTCGCTGTTTTCTCCAAACTTTCCCACATAACCTCACAAACTATTAGGTGATTAAAATACCTTTTTTTTCCCACTCTACAACATACCTCAAAATAAAATATACTTGTTTTAGGAAATATCTCTCAAAACTGGCTATTCAGTCTGCCAACTAGGCCTAGTTTGAGGCCA
>MU225293.1:7748839-7787371 GCA_018584345.1 Thuja plicata | reverse complement strand
CTCAGCACCACATGGCGCCCACGTAAACTCTGATATTTAGCCTAGGGCATCACCATAGAATAAAAAAACAAGCTTCCCCAAATCTGATCCTTTGAAGTCTTAAAATACATTTCCCTAACTTCCTTTTCACCAAGGGGCATTGAATTCCAATGGTGAAAATGCAAGTTAGGGCCACATCTCCATGACAGTGCCAAATAGTGAGGGTTTCAAACCCGCTTTGACAAAGAAATTGATATCTTGTGCAAATGAAGACCAAATCAATCTAAACCAACTACTATAGAAATAAGACTCATGCCCCAATCCTTCAATATCAACTGATCTACTTATTCAATCCATACCAGACCTTACAGAATAGAAAATGTTCAGAAATGGTGGTTTTCTCATTCAATTTTGCTTCAAAAGGTACCCTAACTCAATCTCTCGATTGGAAGGGCTTCATACATCTTAAATACTTCCCCATAACTGATCTAGCCAATTCAAATTTGGTTGTTACTATTGGGATCAAATTTGCAACAACCGAGCACCTTTTTGAAATGTTGCATTGACAACTCTTGGCAACATTGACAACTTTTTTTTCAATTACTAACAATATAGACATTTATGCATCCCAATGGGTTGGAAATGACTAAATAATTCTAGGGATGATGAAACACATCCAAATAAGGCCTAAGAGACCCCTCTATAATATGAAAGACAGAAATGCAGAAAACACCTAAAGCAATAGTCTAGTGAACTAAGGAATCCTTTGTTTATAGATGCACCCAAAATATCCTTGTTCACACAAGATGGACCAGCACACACATGATAGGATGGTTCTAAGACTCATCCCTTATTACAAATGAAAACAAAACAAGGAAGTGTAATAGAAGGCTTAGGTGCCTTGCACCAGCTTCTATCCTTAAACTTTGCTTGAACTTGCGTGGTGTCAACACGTGGCAAGCTGGCAGGCATTCCTGGAGATTAGTTTTTAGCCTATTAGTATTTGGGTGTGGTATTGTCATGTCTCCCATCATGACATATTATGAAAAAGAGGATTTGCACATTTGATAGAAAATTCTCTACTTTGGCATTTGGTTACCCCAATTTCGTGGGATCATGAAGTTATTCTCAGTGCTTGAAATTCAGAACAACATACACCATTAAAAGGTCTTGAAGAGATCTAAGTCCACCCCCTTAGCACAATGCCTTTGAAAGATTGTGTTAAGAGAAATATAATAGTTTCAACCCCAAATTATACTCTAAAGGCCTTCAAAAATACAAATTACAAAAACATAGAAAAATACCAAATTTTTTATTTTTTCATTTTTCTCATTTCTACTCACATAGTCACTTATGCACTGCCCATAAAGTTGTGGTAGACAATAGAGACAGTAATAAAATTGCATTTACTTCCTTTGTTTGCACACACTAAGGGGATAAATCCTACTTTGCTTGCCCAAGACTCTCACCAAGAAACACATTTTTTCGTCCCTTGGGTTTCGGGCTTCCTTATGGAGCAAAATGCTTGAATATATTAGTCCCCTCAAGGAGGTCGTCATTGTTGTTAAAGGACGAATTTGGATTGACCCTATATACTACTAATACAAGCTCCATAGTAGGGCCCTTGGTAGACGACACAATGTAAGTGTCGAGGGAGGGATCCGTAGGCAGAGGGGCAACATCCCCACCTGATAGGGGCAATCTATGCTAGTTTCAAAATTGTAGGGCATAAATTTAGAAAAGTTGGGAACTAGAAACTTAAACACTTTATATGAGTTGTTTATATTAAAAAATAATAATTTTATTTACTTAAGAGTTATTTTGTAGTTAATATATTACATTAAATTTCATTTTATTTCTGTTTATTTACCTAGTAGTTATTTTATGACTTTAGTATTGTTTTTTATTGTGTTTGATGTAGAGTTTAGATTTTTTTTTTTAAATTATTTATTTATTTTCCTATAAATTTCTGATCTACAATTTAAAAATCGTTGAAAATCATATATTAAAATATCTCTTTATACTGATCATTTTTTAATACTATACTTAACTAAAACGTTTACCACAACTGATTATTTTTAAATATACTTGAATACATTCATAACATTTATCAAGTCTACTCCAACCTCCGATTTTTAAGCTTTGCATTAATCTTCCCCCACACATTCTTCTTTTGATGATATACCCTAAAATTGAATCCGGTTCCAGATATTTTGTGATGTATAGCATAAGCAGTGTAGTTGAAAAGGCAGCGTTGGAAGGACATTTTGAAATGAATGATGCCGCAGCTTTCAGCAGTCCTGTAACGTGCCTCTCCTGTAAGTCACTGTAAGTGTCCAACAGCGACTTTCATGTATTTGTCTTCACCAATCACAATCAGATGAAACTTCCCTTCAATAATAATGACTTGGATATATGTATGCCTCCCACTTGTCAATTCAGATCAATGGAAGATGAGGAAGAACGTAAATTCTTTTCGTATATCTCTGAATAATAAGATTTCCACATCAATGTCAATGTCAAAGTCCAAGTGCTATTATTGAAGAACTTGACATTTTGACATGTGGAATAATTGTTGGAACAGACGTTATAACGTTCGAGCTAGGGATCTGTCGGGGAACTGTTTTAATTACGAGGCTTCGCTCAGCAATTGTGGCACGTTAAATTATTGGTTTTTGGATCTTAGAATATTTCTCTCTTTCTTCTCATTTGCTTGTTTTCATTTGTGTTCTCATTTGTTTCTTAATTAAAAATGATATGTGGGAGTCTTTTATTGATAGCTCTGATTTCGTTGAAGTATGCTGTTTGTGAGATAGTCGTGTCTTTCCTAATGGTGTAGTTATGTGGCTTAGCTATAATGCTCTCATCTTCTTGTTGTTCGATTGTTTGAGCATGGTCTTATATTTTTAGCTATTTCATAAGGAATATGAGCTTCGATCTCATTTCTTATGAGGTTTGAGATTTGCATTCAGCAAGGCTTGATTTCAGGTGGGTTCTTCAAGAACCTTTCAACTTCACAAGACCAAAGGTCCATGAACAATTGTATAATTTTTACCTTTTTATCAAATAAAAATTAATATAGTGATAATTAATTTTAGAAAATAAATATGTTTTAGTAAGAATAGTGACATTGTTATTGGTAGTGAATCTTTGTCAATTGACCAAAAATTCATATTACTCGACTTGATTTTACTAAGTATACTCACAATAGTCACATGCTGAAATTACCTAGATTTCGTAATTCACAGCTAAATTGTGTGTTATCTTGGCACCAATTTATTTACCTATAAGTAATATATCCGTCACAACAAACTACACATTCATAATGATAAATTACCTATAATTTTAGAGGTATGTTTAAATGTATTGAGATATTTTTCAATAACACTAAAACTATCATTTATCAAGAATAATATTGACAATACCATTATAAGATAATCCTTGTTACAAGGACATAATTGTCTTTAAATTGAAAACACATATTTTGGATCCTCCTTTTGATTATAGAACAATTATACTGATTATTTTACAATCACATAAGATTTACCACAATTTTATATCATGTTTGATTGGATAAATGTGAATTCATATAAATATATTTAAATATTCAAATTGATCTTTCAGATATTTTTTGCCACTCTCATTTGTAATGACTTAATTATTAAATCCTTTTGTTATTTAGAGAATATTTTTTGGACTCTTTTCCATCATGACTTCTATCTCTAGTGTCTCTAGTGTCTACTACATTGAGTTTTATGTGTAGCACGAGATCAACAATTATGGATATTCATGAGTTAATCAAATAATATTTGTTTTTTAATATTACTCAATAATATATGATGTCTAGGTGAATGAATAGAAAGTGACATATGTTGTGAATTTTAAAATCATCTAAACAAAAAAACAAAATAAAATATTTGAATGTATTATTTAGATTGATATTAAAGTAAAGTTGTTGATAAAATATTAAAGACAAAAAAATGGTAAGTGATATGCCTAGAATTGGAATCCTAGGCTGATGAGTTCCGACTTAGATCTCAAATCTCCATGGCATATCATTGAAATCATAAATGGGTTCATGTACAACTCTAATAGGGGAGTTGAACTCTTGTGGTTTATTACTCTTTTTTGCAATGGATTTGAGATTGAGAAACTGTTATGAATCAACTAGGTTAATTGATATAAAATGACCAATTTTTGCAATGGATGTAAAAAAAAGAAGAATTGATAGTCAACATAGTCATTTCAATTTAGAAAAGATGATGTAAGAATGAATCTATAACTGAAAGAGGAGCCTAAAAATTCTACACATATTTTGAGGGAAACCCAATCCTACAGTGTAAATCACAACAAAAAAGTTCTATATTCACGATCAAGAGGTTATGTATCTTTGTCTCCATTAAATTCAGCCTAAATGTGTTAGAAACTATTGGAAAATACCATAGTCTACATATTTGTTTCTATCTAAAATTTTGAAATGCTCATTGTTGTTTGCTTTACAAATCTACATCCCCTTTTACTATGGAATTTAAACCTACACAATATGGAATAAATCATGTGTTGTTTTGGGGCTTCCATAAGTCAAACCTCATGTAGTAGAAAGGGAATACTTTGGAATGTATGTAAAAAAAAAAATTCAATAGATAAGGTAAAAAATCCTATGAATGAATTGGATTTGATAATAGAATTTAGGATTTTGTGGAGTATATTGAGATGGAGTGTACATAAAATAGGAAAATTTAAACCAATTCAAGTAGGAAGAACAAAAAAATGTAGAAATCATCAACAAAAATGATGTAGTTATTTAAGTAGGAAAGAAAAGATTGATTCTTGACATGTGCCCAAAACTCCCATAAAGAATACTTATAAGAGATTTGAAAAAAAAAATAGAAAAGAAAGTAATTGAATCACAAACACTAAAAGAAGCCACAAATACAAAATCCCCTATTCTATTCTTTCATGAAATGTGTTTGACACAAAAATCTCAATAAGTAGGGAGATTTTATACATCAATAGAAAAATGTTGAACCAAAGCTATAATTAGTAACTAACATAGCGAAGAAAAATAGGGATTAAAAAAGTGTAGAGTCCTAAATTGTAAGCAGTACAATTTTGGTCCTTTGCTAGAGCCCATTTTTCATGTCCAGGACTTCCATGCATTAATTGGCCATTTCTCTATGCATTTAAATAATTAATAGTCAAATATTTTTACTTCATTGATTTAATTTACACAAAAATGCTACTTTAATAATGGGTGTGCCCCTTTAATTAAATCATCCACGTACATTTAGTTAATTAATTAAAAATAAAAGACCTTTTATTAATTAAACGACACCAAATCGTTATGAGCACCCCTTAATTATGGGTTCATCCCATTTATTATTTTCATTATTTATCGCCTCTTGCATACATAGGCCCGATTTAAAATTAGATGAAATTTTACATTTCTTCCAAATTCAAACTAAGATTTCATATGTATTTTCAGTATTCTCATAACCCCATAAACTCCTAATTCAATTTTGAGCCCAGGTTGGCTACAACTAGCTACCCCACAAGGCATGGGATAAAAAAGGTTGCCTCGTAACCTGTGAGGTGCCCCATTCAATTAAAATATTGTACAAATTTATATTGAAGAAAGCTCTTAAGGTTTTTGTGGGACATTCAAATCCTTGTTAGCCCTCTTTGAGTTTGAGTCACAAAATGGATTGGATAGGTATACAAGTAATGTCAGCTACCTAGTTTTGGCACCCATCAATATTTATCAATCCAAGATATCAAGTCAACACTTAAGAAATCAAGAAGTTAAGTCATATTGAAATTCATCCATTCAAGCATCAAGGATGGAAGACAATGAGTAAAGTCTAGGTCAAGATATTTGTGAAGGTGTTCATTATCTTCCTATCCTAGATCCAAGGTCAAGAAAATATTACAAAAATATTCATGAAAAAGGTATGTGCAGGATCATGGTATGCCAAAAAGTGGCGATGTGAAAGGAAGTCCTTATTGGTAGACTAATTGAAAAACAACTATAAATTTTCAATGGTATAACATTTTTTAAATATCCTAAGCACCCACATCCAAAAACTGGAGGAAAGCATGACCAAAGTTGAAACAACCCGCAAGAAAATAGAAAATCAAAGTTATAACACTCTTAAAATGACCAGAGAGCAAACCAATGCTTAGATTGAGAAGCTGGAGGAGAAACTAGTTGGGAAAGATGCAGCTAGCAAGGATACTAAGGTTGTGCAGAACATTTAACATGGGCCAAGCATGCGTACCCATGCCAAGACCAAGAACACCAAATACAAGGACCTGGAGATGGTGATCCAGAAAATTAAAGATTCGGCAGCCAACATGGAGGTAAAGGAGGCCAAGGTGGCCAATATCATGGTGGACTTATCTTGAGGTTCCCTGGCTTTTCTTGCTATCTCTGTTTATTTTTATTTTTTAGAAGTTTAGATTTTGCTCTGGCATGTCTTATCTTTTGAACTCGCTCTATTTTGATACTTTTACTGTGGTAATTTAATTCTCTGTTTTGGGTTTCAAGAACTCTGTAAAACCTGTTTTACTTAATCAAAAATATTTTTTAAATATCCAACATATGTCACATTTTATGCTTCACCTACCACAATAAAAAAATAAAAAAAATCAATTTGATGAAGTTTAGACTAAGTTAAGGTGGTCAGACATGAGAGATTTTATATTTTAGAAAAATTTTAGAAGAAAAATCATAATTAATTATTTAATTAGAAAATAATTACAAAAAAATATGCGTCACATCCAAACATGAGTCTACTACTCATATATAAAATCTTGTAAAAAAATATTATCATTTGATTGTGTTTAAGGTGGTCAGACATACACCTTCTTCTTATCTTTTTAGTTCTCGTTGATAGACTAATTGAAAAATAACTATCACTTTCAAATGGTATAACATTTTTGAAATAAAAAAACTTGAGTCACATTCTATTATTTACCTACTATAATAAAAATAAAAATAAAAAATTCAATTTGATGAAGTTTGGACATGAGATTTTGTATACTCTGAAAAAGTTGTAGTAGAAAAATCCTAATTAATTATTTACTTGGAAAAAAATTACAAAAAAATATGTGTCACATCCGGACATGAGTCTACTACTTATATCTATAATCTTGTAAAAAAATATTATCATTTGATTGTGTTTAAGGTGATCAGACATACACCTACTTCTTATCTTTTTCCTGAAATTTTCATACTACTGCAATGAAATATAAACTTCTATCATATAGGAAAAAAAAAATTCAAAAAAGGGCTACTATCTTAGAAACTACATTCAATTTCCTATATATTATCTTCTTACATATTTTGGATATAATATTGATAACTTGTTCAAATGTTTATGTGAACTTGTCTAACCCTGATTTTCTGAATTTTCATTGCCACTTAAGGACCTGTTTGACATACCATGATCCTGCACATACCCAAGGATTCAATACTTGTGAAGGTAAAAAAATTTATTCAAGTTTCTACTAATAACAAAAAAAAAAATTCCCAGTTTTTGTATGTTAGTGAATGATGGAAAAACTACGGATTGAGTTACTGGAAGATGTTACAAGAGGTTATAAGTGGTGTAAGTTTCATCAAAATTTAAAAGGAGCCGGGCACCTTCCAAGGCCTCTGTACGCTCCATGTTTCCCTGTTCCTACTATTCTAAACTAAAATTTGAATAAGAGGTTAGTCTTTGCTTCAAATTTCTTGATCTAGTGTTCGAGTTGAGTTTATTGTCAAAAATCTTTCTATATGCATGTTGGTTTATAGATTTTGTCACCTAACTCTATATTTGTTTGCCTAGAAGTATTTTTAATGAATTTAAAATATAGATGCTTTTAACCAGAAAGAAAATAAAAGTAGATATTTTAACCAAAATACTTTTGAAAAGCATAAAAATCTAACTAAAGCTTGAAAGAAAACTAAATAAAAAATATACTAATTGATTCTCACTTTGATATCATAGTATGATAGAGATTGAAAGAGAATAAAAATAATCCTACGTATGGAAACAACATCTGACATTCAACATTTATATACTGATAAACATTTTATGACAACAAATAATAAAAGAAGAATCAATCACTTTAAAATTCCCATAGAAAACTGAAAGAGGAACTATTCAATATAAAAGGAATGAAATTCTACACATAATAGCACACTATCTATAATTTCAAGAACTACTGCATCAACATTTTCATTTTAAAATATCAGTCACTCCTTTAAATATAAAAAACTTAATATATTTTCTACTCCTAACAACACACTATTTGCGTCAGATCCCAAACAGATAATTTTCCATTAGCTATTCTAAATATATATAGCTAACTAAACGTTTTAGGTTTTTAAAATGTAACAACTTCTCAAAGATGGCCATTTTTTACAAAAGAAAACTAAAATCCACCCTCAAGCACACGTCCCCTACGTGGGTCCTGAAATTGGAAAGCCAAAAAGATTGCTTCAGAGTCTCAAAAAAAAATTAAACTAACAAAGAGAAAGAAAACTAGACATATGGAGGATCTGGGTTCCTAGCCATATCAAGCGTCATTTGTTGGAATGCTTGCAAAATTTCACTCTTTTTGTCCTCTTCTTCTAGTACAAAAATGACTCTCATATATTCAACATAACTTTTCTTGCATTTATAGGCCAAATCTATTAACCCCGTAAGGATGTCTTCCTGTATTTCATAAAAAGCTAGGGATGGATTCAACAAGCTTGGAGAATGCTCCACATTTGCATTTTCAGTTATGTAGATTTGTGAACAACATTAGATGAGTTGTGTAGTATTTCAGTACAGATATGGTTGGATGGATTGCTCCGTAGTTGTATATTTGTTGTTACAAGTGACATTTTTGTCCATGTAGGCTTTTGGTTGAATGAACTATTTTTGGTGTAATGTACCAGTCACAAATTGGCACTAAAAATGTAGTGATACTTGAACTGAAACTTTATCGTACCCTTTCTGCACTTTACTACCATACACCACTCAGTTAGCACTCTACCCTCACTCGTACAAAAAGACACACTTGGCACTTGGTAATATGATTGTATGTCTAGATACGCTCGGCGCTCGGCAATGTACTCGTTCGAAAAGTCACACTCGACACTCATCAATCAACACTCAGTAATTGATACTTGAAACTCAAAAATAGGCAATTGAAACTTGACAATCGACACTTGACAATTGGCACTTGGCACTCACCACTCCGCAATGTAGTTGTGAACTTCTAATTCAATGGTTTTTGACTTCCTTTGTTTACACTCATTTATGATATTGTACAATATGAAAAGGAAAAGGGGATCATGTAAAAGGGCTAATTTCCCTAATTCATATGGCACATTGGAGTATAAAATCGAAATTACTAGGATATTTCATCAAAAGTCAATTTAATCTGATTTTACACAACCAAATCCAGATTTGAAGATTAAGATAGGAAAAATTGAATATAGACAAAAATTATGGATAAATGTAAGAAAAATAAAGAAAAATTATTAAATAGAATTAAGTATATTAATAGACATAATAAAGATTAAGTTAATTGTTTAGAAGGAATTTATGAAGAAAGATAAACCAAGAACTAATTGTAGACTAAAATAAGATATGAAAGTAAAAAATAAATGTAGACTAAAATTGATTATATAAATAAGGTAAAAGGTAACCTAATATGATTACCTAAAGAGAGTACGTTTTTTAAATTCGATCTCCTTTGCGATATAAGCGTAAGGATTAGTTTTCACAAATATATGAATTCAAGGAAAGGATTTAAAGGAATAAGGTATGCATATGTAGTCACGTGAGGACTTTTACCAAACGCGTGTGTATGGTATTAATAAGGTTGGCAGTGGCAAGCACTGGCTATGGGCTATAATATTTGGGCATTGACTATGGGGCACAATATTTACACCAGCCACAATATTGGCTACGGGGTACAATATTTGCACCGGTCCCATGCTACTGTAGCTAAGGCAAATGAATAATATTTTCACTTTGGCAATAATTAAGCAAAGGGACAAAGTATTTTGGTAGTTAGTAGCTAGTGTAAAGGTTAAAAAAATGATTTTAATATTTTTTAATTTAAATATTTGAATTGATATGGAAAAGGATTATTTTGTTTAGACTTAAATTCTTTATAAATTAAATAATATTTTAGTTTTGAATTTTATTTTTATTTTAATTTGTCTATATCATATAAATTTTTAGATTGTGTTTGTGTGGTTTTCATTATTACATTTATTTAAACACAAAATTAATTAATTAATTCACATATTTTGCATTATTTTTCTTATAATGAGTGATAGATAAATAGATTAATTATGGTTATAGAATTGGTGCTTTTAAATTATTTAGATAACTTTTCATTGTATTGTACTAAGCTTTATTAGCAATAATTTATACTAATTAACTATTTATTTTAGGCATTCTCTTAACTTTAAGATTCGTGTTAATTATTAAGAATTCTATTTAACTATTTAAATTTAATCTTTATTTTATCTATTTCACTTGAATAGATTTAGATTTATGCTACATTTTATGTTTTCAATTTTATATTTCTAACACATGAATTTATAAATAATTCCTATATGATAAGTTTAACTTTATTTAAAAAATATATTTATAATATCGTTTATATATATAAGTTTAATAAAAAATATGTTAATATACTTTTCTATATAGATAAATCTGTATTTTTCAACTCATGAGACCAGAAATGGAGGACCTCATCCCTAATGAGATTTGAACCTTCATAACAAGAACATCAACTTAACCAAGACAACATGCCAATACAATATTCCTAGAGTGTTATAAATGGAAGCATTAAATGACACAAAATCAAAGAACATGTCAAAATTAATCAAAATCAATAACATTTGTTATGAAGCACAAATAAACTATACATTTACTCTTTAATTAGGTCTTAGGAATTATATAAAACTAAAAACATTAGATCTAAAATCTTAATGTAACTATGCTTTATATGGTTTAAGATATGTTTTCTTGAGGCCAAAAAATTTATTTAAAAACTTAAAAAAAATATTTAATTTAATATCATCAAGAAATTTTAGGTAAATGAGTTAGAACTAATCATACAATAAATTTTAAATAAATAAAATATTAAAACTATTTATAGGTTCAATGCATTTCTTTAGATATAAAATATTTTCTAGGCTAGGAATCCATGATAAATCTTGGAGTCAGTAGAATTGGTTAGGTTAGGTTCAAGTTTTAATTAGGTAGAAATTATTATTTTTATCCTATCATTACAATTGAAATTACTTATATAATATTTTGTGTATCTATGTAATAATTTTTCATAGTTTTGATTTCATTTATTTTCACTAATGTATTTTTTGCTAAAAAGTATTTGCAAATATAACTTTGTATAATTCATTGGATAGAAAATTTAGAGTGATATTAGTAAAAATTTCTATTTCATTAATTTATTTCTTTGTACTAAAATAATAATTAAAAAAAAAAAATTCTTGCAAAATTCTAATAATAAATAAATTTTAAATATAAAACACTTTTATGTGTTGTCCAATTATTTATTAATCATAATTAGTTGCACTCATATTATTAAATTAAAAATGAAATTGAATAATAATTGTTTTGATAAATAATTTATGAATTAAATAAAAAATACACTAAATAATTTATTTAAATTTAAACATTAAATTATAATGTTCTCCACTATAAAATTAGGCTCTATATAGAAATGATTAATTAGTATAAGTTATTGCTAATAAAGCTTAGTACAACACAATGAAAAATTATGTAAATAATTTGAAAGTATCAATTCTATAACCATAATTAATCTATTTATCTATCACTCATTATAAGAAAAATAATGCAAAATATGTGAATTAATTAATTAATTTTGTATATAAATGAATGCAATTCATAGATTTATATTGTATATATTTTTAGAAATATAATATTTCTTACGAAAATGAAAATTTTATATGGTATACACAAATTACAAATAAAAATATAATTCAAACCTAAACAAGAGACGCAAAGCGTCAAAGTTCCTAACAATAGTGTGATGCATTTAGATTTAAGATTTGGTCAAATTAATTGTTTGATGCATGAGAAATTTATAGATGGTCACTTTAAATTAAAATTCTAAAAGCTTTTGAAATGATATATTAGTAATGAAGAAAGATATAATCTAAAAAACATCTTCTAGTTTTGCAAAAGAGCTCAATAGTATTGGCATTAGATTCATGATTTTTTCCATCCTTTTATACTGAACCTTTTTCCTAGCATATGATATTGTTGGGAGACTCCCTCAAACTTCCCTCCAAATTATTACAGATATGACATGCTTTTAGGATGGAAATCCTCTTCACTCTTTGGAAGAATAGGAATTTTGTTTTATTCACTTCCAACTTTCTTGATATTAATGATTCTATGTAGACTAAAGCATGTGTATGCAATAATGTAATCATACAAATACAAGTTCAAGATAATAAAGTGGTCCACTCGCAGGTGTTTTTTCAACATTAGGGTAATGCACCATGTATGGTTTCCAGAGTTCCACAGAAGGCCCATGTTTGCCTCATGTGAGTTGTTGCAACCACAATTTTTCTGCCTACCACTTATAGACTCCTCGCTCTTAGGCCCATTGTCGCTCCTCTAGTGGACGAAGAGATCCATGGAGGCATCACTCGGCTTCCCCACCCCATGGTAGTTTTGCCTTTGGTTGGCCTTCTGCCAACCCTACTCTCATTGCTCCTGGTGGCTCTAGTTGGTTAAACACTAGTGGAGAATATTCCTAGGCCATTTCTTCCAAGTGGTTCCCCCGTCTAGCTCTTGCGATTGCCCCCTCCAAAAAGGACAAAGAAGAAGAAGAATATAAAACTGAAGATGATTGGTCCATCCCGAACCTGAATCCAAGCCCCGCTAATGTATGGGGTACAAAGGATGATCAGGACCCTTCTCCCTTGGCTAGCACTGCCTTGGCTACTTCAGGCGGCTTTCACTGGGCTAGGCCCATGTTTTTTTTTGAATAGTTTTTTCTTTTGATTTTTGAGCTGAGACCCGTGTGTGAACTCTCGTGGGGTGATCTTGTATCCCCCATCTTTTTTTTGTGAATATATACTTTATTTTATAAATTAATAGAAAGCACACTATTCATCAAGAAAAAAATTAGGGGATTAAGTAAAAAAAAATTAGAATTATTATGAAGCAATGTTGTAATAGGTAGAATTTTTTAATACACTTAAATGAATGATCTAAATGTTGAATTTAAATATTTTTTTTTTTTAAATGTATACTACAATTCAATATGCAAACAATTCATTTGTAATATTATTTTTTTAATAATTAGCAATTATAAAAATTAGGTTGAATTATAAGGAGTAAACATTATGATTCATTATCTTGTATTTTTTAAATATTTTTTAAATATTAAATTAGGCATAGTAAAGAGAAATGCTATTTTGATACTATTGCATAAATATGGAATGTTGGCTTCTTATTTATTTAAATATCTATATAATAATCAATTCCATAGTTCTAAGTATAAAAATTATAAAAGATAGGTTAAATGATAATTATATAAGATAGTGTAGTATTTTTATAATGTTAATTAAAATGTAATAGTATTTTAATTCTTATACAATACAATCATATAGCAATAAGATAATATTGACTTTACTAAGATAAATCTATAATAATAATATTATAAATGATAATATTGATTATTTAACACATGATTTGTTCTAATACAAAAAGTAATCAATCATTTCATTTTTTTATTTAAAATCTAGTATTGTAATAATTTATTAATGTTCTAAGACAATTGTGAAAAAATAAGACTTATTTATTTAATATTAAATATTATTGAAAAGAGTAAAAGTGAAATCCCATCTAAAACTTTTTATTAAAAAAATTAATAGATAATTCCAACAATTCATTTTTAAATTTTTATGAAGGTAAAGATAATATTCACCTTTACAACCAATTTCAATTAATCTTTTTCCTTATTCTTATTGATAAATAGAGGTAAGAATTTCATAGTTATAAATAATATAAAGATATTAGTTATGAAAAAAATATTTTTTATATATTGATTTATTTAAAACTCATATTAAAACAATTTTTATTTTATTTTTATTTATAGAATAGTTTTGAATGATTTAAAAAAAAAAAGATAAATCTAAGTAACTTTTTAAAATAAATAATGTTAAAAATAAATTGAAGAAAACATTTATTTCAAATATATTGTTTTAAAAAATTAATAATATATTGCATTTTTTTTATACAATATCTTCAAACTAGAATCATAACAATTTATTTATTTAAAACTTTCAATAAATAGACATAATAATTATTATTTATGTAATATTTTCAAAAATTTATAAATTAAAAAAAACTTATAAAAAAGCTTATATTTTCAAAATATAAATTATAAACACTACTTTTTAAATTAAAAAATTCTTTTTTAAAAATAAATATTAAATATTATGTAAAAGTTGAAATTCATTGTTTTTAAAATTAAAGAATAGAGTACTTACTCCCCAAAAACAAATCTTTGGTGAGACTAGTAGAAAAATATTTCCGGCCTATCAGCTAATTACGTTGGTGGAGAGTAGAGAATGTCGTGAGTCCCACGTAGTAGGTGTGTGGCATTTTGCATGACTTTTCTTAAGCACCCTCTAAACTTCTGTTATTATTTGCCAACTGTCTGTCCTATATGCCTCTGTTATTATTCCTCCATGCACCTGCTTGCCTTGTTCAGCTTCAAGCCATTATAGTCTGGATTCCAACACTTTACGAGCTAGTACTATGTTATCAAACATTTTTGTGTGATTAGTTTTTTATTTTCCTAGCACGGTAGATTTTGGCCTTAAATTTTTGTTTAAAGATCTTATTCCAATGATTGTATCAATCACTCATTTATCGTTCTTCTTAATGCATTCAAATTATGGCTAATGACTATGTTCTCCATTCTATCTTAGTTCAATTCAGTCCATTATAAACATTTTTGTCTACGCTTTTATGGATCTCAATTGTTTCTTTCGCTTTACACTCAGAGGCACCTCATCATATGAGAGAGAGTAACTAGTAAGCACCTCATCTAGGTGCAAGAGTAACTGCGTGCCTGAGATGAAGGGCATTAAAAGAAACTCCTAAATTTATATTTGTATTAATGAAGACTATGGAGCAATTTTTGAATATCTAGCCTTCTATTATGTAGACTTCAAATTTGCTATAATTTTCTCAGAATTTATGTGTATCAATTTCTTTCAGTACAACATTGCATCTTAAACTTTTTTAATCAATCAACTTAAGAAGGTCAAGGCAATAGGCTTCAAAAGACAAGGCCGCCAACTTTAGGAGGCCGAGGCCGAGGACAAGAACAGTTGAACCTATAGGAAGATGCACTCAATTGATAGATCAAGTAAGCAAAGGACTTCCCATGTAAAAGAGTTTAAAAGGATTATTCGTAACCCGTTGTTCAATTAGAGGGTTGTTTTTACATCCTATTAGTCAGGGCTATTATTTAGCCCTTGTTCTTTCAGATAACATCTGCTCCTACAAAAACATGGAGGATCCATGCCTTAATTCAATTTATTTGACTTCAATTATTTCACACAAAAAGTTGAGGTATGCAATATATATATACCTTCAACATATTTATGATCCCCTAGAAGAAAATTGGGATATGATTGAAAAATTCAATGCCTCTATGAAAATTTTAATTTTGAAGAAACTTACCTGGATCCATCAGAATTAGGATTCAAGAATCAAAGGAAAGGCTATGGTAGAATTAAGGCGGGTCTTATAGAGAGGACAAGCATATGTGCGCCGACGGGATTTCTGAGCCCATTTAACAAGACAGAGTCCACAGAAGAAATGTCCACATAGAATTATTGTAGGGTTTTCACAAGTCCCCTCCATGCAAATGCTAAACTCGCCTAACTCTGGAGTGAAAACTTTGATATGCTGTGGAATTTGACTTACCCTGTTGCAGTAGCGCAGGCAGGCCTTGCAATACATCCGAAGATTGGACAAATTTACAACTGGGTCCTTCATATCTCCTGCCATTTTGATGCAATCATAACAGTACACAATCTTCTCTTTTTTCTCTTCACATGCATCCTTCATAACGACGTCAATGTGCTCCTCTGCGTAGCCCATTTCAACGTCAACATCGTGGATGGTATATGAATCCAAAAGGCCAAATAGAGGTGCCCACATGCATTGAGCCATTGTTTTTCTTGATACCAAGCACTTGTCCGCTCACGGGAAGTTATTAAACAAGAGTCTGTGAATTTCATGGTTTTCCTCTGTGAGCTCAATGTTATTTGATAGACCTCCAGTCTGCAAAACCCTCTTTCACAAAATATTCCTTAAATCTACACGACATATGCATCTCTTTCAGTGTCCCCACTACTCAAAAGAGGAATTTGTACCTGTTGAAGCTCAATCCACGAGCATTGAAAGAAAATCCGATGGCTTCAAAAACATAGCTTGTCCTAGAACATGGAATCGCTAGAGCATCGAGAAAGCTTCCAGAACTTTGTTGATGAGGCTTTCAATTTATTTTTATTTTATTATATGTTATAGATCTCAAGTAAAATGCATAAATGAATTCGCAGAGAAATTAATATACATTTAATATACCTGTCAGTGCCGTTAGAAATCAACAAGAAAAATTAATATGCATTTAATGTACCTGGTAGTGGCCAGCGCACTTGTAAATGAGCCATGTTTTTTTTAAATATTACTCGTAGTGGCCAGCACACTTGTAAATGAGCCATTTTTTTTTAAAATATTAATAGATAAATTTGATTTTTCTACCTACTGTTGCCTTTAGCAACCAATAAAAATGTAGATAAATAATTTTATTTAAAATATATATATATATACTAATTATAGAAAATGCAATCAAAGTTTAAAAATACTTCAAGATGATTGGATGCTTAAAAAATAAACTGCATCTAACCAATGCAGTAGTATCCTGCCGTAGGTAGGAACTAAAAATTATTTGCACAGGGCCTATGCCAGTGCCTGTACTTTATTTAAGGAAAACATATAATCTCTTCACTTGCGCAGTAATTAAGAAAACAGACAAAATATAGTTGTTAGTATTTTGGCAGTTAGTGTAAAGGTTAAAAAAATGATTTTAATATTTTTTAATTTAAATATTTAAATTGATATGGAAAAGAACTATTTTGTTTAGTCTTAAACCATATAAAGCATATTTGCATTAAGATTTTAGATCTAATGTTTTTAATTTTATATTATTCCTTAAAACCTAATTAAAGAGTAAATGTATAGTTTATTTGTGCTTCATAACAAATGTTATTGATTTTGACATGTTCTTTGATTTTGTATCATTTAATACTTCGCTTTATAACGCGTATTGGCATGTTGACATGGTTAAGTTGATGTTCTTGTTATGAAGATTCAAATCCCATTAGGGATGAGGTCCTCCATTTTTGGTCTCACGAGTTCAAACATATAGATTTGTCTATATAGAAAAGTATATTAACATATTTTTTATTAAACTTATATATATAAACGATATTATAAATATATAAATTTTTGTATTAAAGATCAAGAGTTCAAAAAAGAGGGGATACAACAAAAAAAAGAGGGGGAGGCTAAGCCTCAACCCATCAATCTACGAGTACCAAATTACAAAATACGAAGTTTAACAGATGTTTACATAATTACAATATATGTCAGTATGGAGGAAAGCCAAAAACACAGCTGCAAATGACACTATGAATGCAAAATATCATCATGATTGTCAATCCAGGTAGTTCAGCCAAGAGCACCCTCACTCCAAACAACCTTCTTCTACTCCAGAATCTTGGAAATGTTGTCAAGTCTGTCAACACTGGATCTCTGTTATCTCTGAAATCCTAAATCAGCTTCTCAAGAGCCTCATCGAACGCAGTCTTGTTGTCCACTATACTGGCCCACTCATAACCATCCTTCAGTTCATAAATGAACATCAAAGCATGGCCATATCTGAGGAATCGCAAAATCTTCTCCCGCTCTAGGTTCATCACGCAACAGACCTGAGAAGCAATTTTGAAACAGGTGAGTTTTCTAAAAAACCTAGTAAGAGTCCTATCAATGCCTTGGAATTTATACTCATTCCTTAATTTCCAAATAAACCGAAGGATGGAAGATGAAAGAATATGCCAAAATAGGTTAGCATCTTTACGAAGCCCATGTATGTAACTAGTAATAATATCAAGAGTATAAACATGTTTACTACTAGAAAAACCAAACATTAGCCAAATTTCTCTAGCAAAACTGTAGTCAAAGAAAATGTTCCTCATGGTCTCAGGTAGTCTACAAATAGGATAGATATCAAGGGAAGCCAGGTGATTTATGATTGGCAGCCTATCAAGCAAGAGTTGCCACTTGAAGCACTTAATCTTAGGTGGGATGGGAGATTTCCACATTTTATCAAATACCTTCTGCCAATCGGCCGAGTTAAATATTCTATACCAGATAATGTTAAGATGATCAGTCAAAGAGGTATCATGATTAAGACATTTATAAATATTTTAGCCTTAATTTTGGTAAGGAGGGAGTCATCTTTCCATCTAAAATTGAGGTGTCGGTGAGAGTCTGTATTAATATTCCTGGGGAGACTAAGGGGTGCACAGGCAACTTTGATCAGGTTGTAGGTTCTTTTATGGGAAACATGAAGGTCATACTCGTGGGAGAGCATTTCCCAGCTAACAAGACTGTTATGCTCCAAGATGTCCATGATGTAGTTGAGACCCTTACTAGACCAAAGCCTAGTAGAGCAGCCTTTATTAAGGGCAAGGGGCTTATTTAAATGCTGAAGATTACACCAAATAGACTATTCCCCATGCAAAGAGTGATTATAATTAAAGTTAGAATTAATTATGAAACCACGAACATACTCCCACACCTTCCAAATGGATCTAAAAACCCAAGTACCCTGGGCAGTCATAGGGAACTAACCAGCAACTAGGTCACAAAATGGGAGGCCTTTCCAAGATTTAGTAGATTTAGGGGAACCATTCTGAATATTGTTCCTGATAAGAATTTTCACGGGCTCATCCCCTTCAAGGGCTTGGAAAATCCATTTGGAGGCAAGGGAGATACCCTGAAGTCTGAGATCCTTTAAGCCAACACCACCAAGTTTCTTATCAATATGGCACCAATCCAACTTGACCATATGGGTGTTTCTATTACCCTTACCATCAGACCATAGGAAGCGATGGATGACCTTTTGGATTTTGAAGATCTGATAATTGCTAAACATCCATGCAGAGGAATAGTATATGCTATAGGAAGATAAATTTTTCTGGCAAACCTAAACCCTCCCCCCAAGGGAAAGAGCCCTATTATTCCATTTGTTAAGTTTATGATAAATCTTGTCTTTAACCCAAAGCCACATCTCCTTAAGAGAGGGGGCAACAGAAAAAGGAATACCCAAATATTTGACAATTTTGTTAGGTCCTCTTGAGGCAAAGCCAAAGTGTTCAAGCCAATCCGAGGGTTCCTCTTTCCATTTGAGCATAACAGACTTGGTAGTGGAGATACGGGCTCCTGAAGCTTTTCCAAAAATTTCTAGTTTATGATTGAGAGACTGAATGTTATTCTTGAAAGTTCCAAAAAAGGGAAGTGTCATCAGCAAATTGGATGTTAAGCAGAACTCAGAGTCATCAAGCAAAGAAACTCCATGAACTCTAGGGGAAATGGTATCATCATGAAGGAGATAGAATAAGGTATCAGAGGCAATAACAAACAGGGAAAGATCAAGAGGGAAGCCCTAACGATTGGAGCGAGAAAGCTGGATGGGCTGGGAAAAGGTACCATTCACCTCAATCAGAGCAGAGGCATCCTTAAAAAAGAATTTTGACATACTTGCAAAAGATGCTGGGAAAGGCAAATGCATTGAGCATTTTGAGGATAAAGTCCCATTCAACCCTATCATAGGCTTCCTAAAAATCAACTAGAAGCATAGCATCATCCTGATTAGAGGACTTGGCCCATTCCTGATGTAGCCCAAAATCTTTAGAAACAACAATTCACAAAAAGAAAACACAATGCCAGAATGATAGAACTCCAAATCCTCATTAACTGCGTCCAACTACTCTGCCTCTACAATGAAAGAAAACTCCTACTTATTACAATTCCAAAAATTACCATATTTAGCAAATTTTTGGGAAAAAACATATTTTTTTCCATTTTTGGTAACTTTTAAAACTCATCCTAAGAATTTCAATTTTTCCCTAGAAAATTTCTCAACTAAGGCAAGATGAATTGCCAACTAATCCACGAAATCAGAAACATGATTTCAGATTTATTACAAAAAACAAAACTCAAAAAATTGGAAAGAAAAGAAAAAAGCTAATTTTGAAGGTCAAGATGAAACTTTAGGCTCCTAAAAAGATGAAACTTCAGGCTCATGAATTTGCCTATAAAATTTCAGCCAAAACCCACATCTAAGTCAAAAGCTATGACCTCCGAAAGTTGCTGCATCATTCTCCCCTTCTTTAAAGGAACGCAGCTCCTGCAAGTGGTTGTCTATGAACTGCTGCAACTTTGTGGGGTCCAACTTCATCACTTCCCACTAGGGGATCCATGTGCTATCTATTGCTGGTAATCCCTCCCATTGAATCAGGTACCTGGTGTAGTGACCATTTCGTGTGACTATAAACTGTATGTCCAGAATATGGGCAATCTTTTCCTTCTTTTTACTTGGAAGGTGGTGATGCCAATCCACCTCATCTATACTATTTGGCTTAGATTGATTTCCGTGAAATACATACAAATCAAAAACATTAAACACAAGAGAAATAGCCAAATCATCTGGTAAACAAACCTCATAAGCATTATCATTGATCTTCTTCAGAATTCGGCAAGGACCTATCTTTTTGTATTTCAGCTTATGATATGTGCCAATAGGAAATATCTCACGTCTCAATTACACCATCACCAAATCACCTGTATTAAATATTTGTCTCCTTCTACTGACATCTGCAGCAGCCTTATATCTCTCATTGCTATCCTACAATTTACTCATGACATATTGTTGAAGTTGTTGAAGGTGTTCAACAAATAATTCCCCATCATCACTGATTCTATCTGCTTCCAAGTTCCAAAACACCCTGAGGATTCTTACCATATACAATCTGAAAAGGAGATTTTCCAGTTCATCTATTAAGAGAAATTTTGTAAGCAAACTCAGCTTGAGGCAACGCCAAGTCCCACAGCTTGGGCTTTTCACCAACAATGCACCGTAATAGGTTTCCCAAACATTGATTGACCACCTCAATTTGCCCATCAGTTTGGGGATGATAGGCACTGCTAAGCTGCAACTGTGTTCCCATCTTCTTCCATAAGGTCCTCTAGAAATGACTCAAAAATTTAGTATCCCTATCAGATGTGATAGTCTTTGGAATGCCATGGAGTCTAACAACTTCTAAGAAAAATAAGTTTTTTATCCTTGTGGCATCACTAGTTTTTTAACAAGCAATGAAATGAGCCATTTTAGAGAATCTATCAACAACTACAAAAATAGAATCTACACCTCATTGGGTGTGGGGAAGACCCAATACAAAATCCATACTCACATCTATCCATGGCATGATGGGTACAGGTAGAGGTGTATACAAGCCTATGTTTTGGGAGTGACCCTTAGCCACTTGACAAATTTTGCATCTTGCCACATACTTAGTAATGTCCCTTTTCAGTTTTGGCCAGTAGTATTTATCTTCAACCAAGGCTATCGTCTTGTCCTTCCCAAAGTGACCAGCCAAACCACCACTATGAAATTCATAGATAATATTTTCCCTCATGGAACTAGCTGGTATACAAAGTTGTTTTCCTCTAAAGAGGTAACCATCCTGTAGAAAGTATTCTCCTCTCATATGATCTAGAAGACTAGGTGTTGGCTATTTAATCTGTTCTACAATTTCCCAAAAATCATCATCAGCTTCATAAAAAACTTTAATAGACTCAAAACCAATTACCTATGTTTCCATTGTAGTTATTAGTGTAACACACCGACTGAGGGCATCAGCAACCTAATTCTACTTTCCAAACTTATGCTTTAAAACAAAATTATACCCTTGCAAGAAAGACACCCATTTAGCATGCCTACTATTTAATTTATTTTGTGTCTTCACATATTTTAAGGCCAAATGATCTATAAACAGTACAAATTCTTGTGGGACCAAATAGTGCCTCCAATGCCTTAAGGCTTGAACAATGGCATAAAATTCTATATCATAGGTAGAATAATTCTTCCTCACATCATTTAGCTTTTCACTAAAAAGGTTATTGGTTTACCTTCCTGGCTAAGAACAACACCTATTCCAACATGGGAAGCATCGTAGTCTACTTCAAATACCTTATCAAAATTTGGAAGTGCCAATATAGGAGCTTCAGTTACCTTTTTCTTCAAGAACTTGAAACTTTCTTCAGCATTTGTTGTCCATGTGAACTCCTTTCCTTTCGTACAATCTATTATGGGCGCAACAATACTGCTAAATTTTCAAATAAAATTTATATAGAAGGTTGCCAATCCATGAGAAATTCTGACCCCTGTTATGCTAGATGGACTAGGCCATTCTAGGATTGCCTAGACCTTTTCTGGATCCATCTGAACACCATCTCCAGAAACAACAAATCCTTGAAAAGTCAAACTATTTTGCATGAATCTGCACTTCTTTAAATTTGCACACAACTTCTCTTTCCTCAGTACACTTAGGATGATCCTCAAGTTTTGTAGGTGTTCTCCCTTTTTTTTACTATAAATAAGGATATCATCAAAATAAACTACAACAAACTTACCAATGTAGGATCATAAAACAGTATTCATCAACCTCATGAATGTATTTGGTGCATTAGAAAGCCCGAATGGCCTAACCATCCATTTATACAAGCCATCCCTAGTCTTAAAAGCTGTCTTCCACTCATCTCCTTCATGAATGTGAATCTGGTGGTATCCACTTCGTAGATCAATCTTGCTAAAGTATTTTTCCCCTGCTAATTCATCCATCATATCCTCTATGCAAGGAATAGGAAACGGATACTTGATAGTAACCTTATTAAATGCCCTACTATCAGTACACATCCTCCATGTTCTATCCTTCTTCAGAGTCAGCAATGCAGGCACATCACATGGGCACATGCTTTCTCTAACCAAGCCTTTCTCAACTAGTTCTATTACTTTCTTGTTGAGATCTGTATCTTGTGTGGGGTTCATTCGATAAGCTGCTTGATTAGGAAGAGTTGCTCCAGGAATCAAATCAATATGGTGTTGTATATCCCTTTTCGGTGGGAGACCGTCAGGTAGCCCATTTGGAATAACGTCAGTAAATTATTCTAGTATCTTTAGTGCATCATGTGGTACTATGTTTTCTAGTTCTTTACCCCTTTTGACT
The DNA here is from genome assembly GCA_018584345.1 of Thuja plicata. Classification (NCBI taxonomy): domain Eukaryota; kingdom Viridiplantae; phylum Streptophyta; class Pinopsida; order Cupressales; family Cupressaceae; genus Thuja; species Thuja plicata. The sequence continues at coordinate 7,763,964 of MU225293.1, read as the reverse complement.
ACTAATGCATAGCAAAAACCTGTCACCTTCATTTCTTTGACAACATCCTTTGCTGACAACATGGTCTCATTCTTCCTTTCATCCTTAAGTGGTAAGAGAGTCACTTTAGAGCCATCCTTCCAGAAGGTATATGTATTTTTCTCTCCATCATGTCTGATCTTTCTATCATACTGACATGGCCTTCCCAGCAAAATATGACAAGCATCCATGGGAATAACATCACACCATATCTCAACCTTATAGATTTTTCCAATAGTAAAACTAACCAAGCATCTTTTATCAATAGTAACCTCATTTCCTTTCTTAAACCATGCAATACGGTAAGGACGTGGATGTTTCTCACATTGCAGATTTAATTTCTCTTTCCTTAGCTACCGTATTCTCACAACTACCCCCATCAATAATAACTTGGCATGCCTTTCCACCTGTAGTGCATCTAGTTTTGAAGATGTTGGTTCGAAGCCATGAATCATCACAGTTCTTTTCAGGGACTTCTTCCTTCTCTAGAATGATCATCGATCTCCTCATCATGAGGCTTTCTCCCACGTCTAGTAGGATTTCTTGTTCTGCTCCTGCTATTGTAAATTATAGCTGAACTAGATTCACTCTAGGCTGTCCTCCTTGATTTCTTTCTTGCATATTATAATTTGAGAATTGAAAGGCTCTGTGTCCTTCTTCTCCACACCTAAAACAAGTGAAAGGCCTTCTATGGTTTTCCCAGCCTCTTTCACTTCTATAGCCTTGTCCTCTCATAGATCCCCTTCCTCTTTCTTGACTTGAAGGATCTTTCCTAGTGTCTATATTTTTTTCAAACCCTTGAAAAGGTTCTCCTCGACCATTACTAGAACCCCCCCCACCCCAAAATGGAGTTGAGGTACCCCTTCGACCACCTCTATTCCTCTGGATATATTGCCTATTCTTCTTTTCTTCAGCTTTTAGAGCTAATTGGTAGGCTTCCTCCATACTGTTAACATGATGCATGCTTAATTCATCTTGGATGGAGAAATTTAGGCCATTCATATATCTAGCAGCCATCTTCTCATTATGTTCTTGGTGCTCTATGCACATGGATAGCTTGTAGAATTCATTTGTATAGTCTTGCACTGAATACAAGTTTTGCTTAAAATTCTGGAACCTCTGAAAGAGAGTTTGTGAATAATCCATGGGTAAGAATTTTTCTTTGAGATTTTTCTCCATCTTGCTCCATGTCTTAATCTTTTCCTTTTCCTTTCTACTTCGTTCCTTCTGGAGGTGATCCCACCATATCATTGCATGTCCTTTTAGTTTTGTGCATGCAAACTTCATCTTCTTTTCTTCTGTCATACGCTTCCATTCAAAAAATTTCCCCATCTCGTTTAACTAGTCTATTAATTCTTATGGCTTAAGACTACCAACATAGTCTGAAACATCAATCTTGATTGATTCACTTCTTCCTTCTAAGGCTTTAAGAACTCTATCTCCGTAGCTCAGTTCTTCCAGCCTTTCTTCTATGTTTTCTTCATTTTGGTTAGCACCTCCTCGGTTTCCCTCTTCATCAGATTCATTCCCTCTTTGTACTCCTTGATTATCCATTTGTTCACTTATTCATTCAATCTACCTCTGCATATCCAACATCAATCTTTGCATCAGTGTGACACCTCCTCTTCCTCTGCCTCTTCCCCTCCTAGCCATGTTCATGCTCTGATACCAAATGATGTAGCCCAACCTTCAAAAACAACAATTCACAAAAAAACAACACAATGCCAGAATGATAGAACTCCAAATGCTCATTAACCACGTCCAACTACTCTGTCTCTACAATGAAAGAAAACTCCAACTTATTACAATTCTGAAAATTACCATATTTGGCAGATTTTTAGGAAAAATAGATTTTTTCCATTTTTGGTAACTTTTAAAACTCATCCTAAGAATCTTGATTTTTCCCTAGAAAATATCTCAACTAAGGAAAGAAGAATTGCCAACTAATCCACGAAATCAGAAACATGATTTCGGATTTATTACAAAAAATAAAACTCAAAAAATTGGAAAGAAAAGAAAAAAGCTAATTTTGAAGGTCAAGATGAAACTTCAGGCTCTCGAAAAGATGTCAAAATGGCCACCAAAAGAGCTAACTAAGTTGGAATTCCTATTATCTCTAGCTCACAAATTCACCTGTAAAATTTCAGCCAAAACCCACATTCGAGTCAAAAGTTATGATCTCTAAAAGTTGTTCCATCAATTCCATAGCCTTCGAGCTAGTAACAAGGTTCTCAAGAATATATCTTCCTTTGATAAATCCCGTTTGGGTAGAGCAAATGAATTTGGGAAGAATTTTTTCAAGGTGAGAAGCAGGAACTTGGGCAAGGATCTTGTAGGAGACGTTGAGAAGAGTAATAGGACGCTAGTTCTTGTTATGAAGGTTCAAATCCCATTAGGGATGAGGTCCTCCAATTCTGGTCTCACGAGTTGAAAAATATAGATTTGTCTATATAGAAAAGTATATTAACATATTTTTTATTAAACTTATATATATATATAAAAGATATTATAAATATATTTTTTAATTAATGTTAAACTTATCATATAGGAATTATTTATGAATTCTTGTGTTAGAAATATAAAATTGAAAACATAAAATGTAGCATAAATCTATATATATTCAAGTGAAATAGATAAAATAAAGATTAAATTTATATAGTTAAATAGACTTCTTAATAATTAACATGAATCTTAAAATTGATAGAATGCATAAAATAAGTTAGTAATTAGTATAAATTTTTGCTAATAAATCTTAGTACAATACAATGAAAATTTAAATAAATAATTTGAAAGTATCAATTCTATAACAATAATTAATATATTTCAATCTAAAAATTTATATGGTATATACAAATTAAAATAAAATAAAATTCAAAACTAAAAAATTATTTAATTTATAAAGAATTTAGACTAAACAAAATAATTCTTTTCCATATCACTTCAAATATTTAAATTAAAAATATTAAAATCATTTTTTTAACCTTTACACTAACTCCCAAAATACTAACAAGTGTATGTTTGTCTCTTTGCTTGATTATTACGCAAGTGAAAAGATAAAAATTACTCACACAATCGAATTCATAAAATTGTCACATAAAAAATAGAAATGTCAAACGATAAATGATTATATTAAAGTAAATTTACAAATTACCAAATGTGGTAAAAAAAAAAAATTGTTATCTGAAATATTAAAATTTTGATATTTATGATGATATAATTAAATTCTATGTGTATGATATAACTTAAAATACAATAGATATATGTTTGATGAATGTAAAATAACAAATATTTTTTATAACTTGTATTTATTTATTTTTTGTATTAGATATAGTTAGATCATAGAAAAATTACAAAAACTAAGAGGTTCCAAGAGAGTTACAACAAAGAGAGCCCTCCACAGCGGAGGCTGCAAACACTCCTACCAAGAAGACTACAGTGATCACAAAATAGAGTTAACTACGATCAAAATAATACATGAAGAGCACAACGGAGAACAACAAAGAGACTAGTGTAGAATGTCACTGTGGGTATCAACCCACGCTGTCCATCCCAAAGGTCCCTCCATCCAAGCCATGTTCTTCAACTCTTGTATCTGCGTGAGCATGAGGTTCTGGTCTTTTTTAGACTTGCGATTCTACCTGATTTCCTTATTAAGTTTAAGGCAGGCCTTCTCAAAAGTCTTGAAGCCCTTCATATTTATTTGTCATTCATATCCATGCTTAAGCTCGTAGACGAAGAAAGTAGCATGGCCATCTTTGAGAAACCTTTTCAGCTTATCTTTGTCCAACACCATCATAATATGGACCTACAATTTTTTTTTAAAATAAGTGAGTCTAAGAAAGGACTCAATAAGAAGCCTGGGGGTGTCTTGGTACTTCTCCTCATTCCTGCATTTCTAGATCAACTAGAGAATATTAGAAGATAGAATATTCCAAAAAAGATTAGTGTCCTTATTAATGCCATTGATATTACCAGTGATAATTTGCAGAATATGAACCTCCATAGGATAATAGATACCAAACATATTCCAAACTTTCCTAGCAAAAATACAGTCAAGAAGATTGTGCTTGCCAGTTTCTGGCAGTTTACAAAAGCTACAACATTCACTTATGTGCTTATTCCCTCTAATGGGTAACCTGTCCAGAATGACCAGCCATTTAAAGAATTTAATTTTAGGGTCAATGGAGCCTTTCCAAAGTTTATTAAAAATCTTATTCCAATCTTTGAGATCAAGGGAGGCATACCAAATCAAATTAACATGGCTGATGATGTAACTATTATATCCAATAACCTTATAAATATTCCTAACTTTGATTTTGGATAGAACAACTCCATTAGGCCATTTACACTAAAGGAATCTATGAGAGTCAACACTGCATTCAGAAGGAAGGTTCAATATAGCCTTGGAAATCATGTTATAAGTTTTCTTTTGAGAAGGAGGGATGCCATATCTACTCCTGATATCTTCCCAGGTGATAAACGTACCATTTTCAAAGAGAGAAACAAGTTGAGAAATGCCAAGATTGTTCCAATGCCTAACAGAGCACCCTTGGGAGAGGGCAAGGGGTTTACCAGACAAGTGGATATTCCACCAAATGGATCTTTCACCATATAAATACTTATCATCATGGAAATTCTTATTGGTAATATGAAATTTAACAAGATCCCAAGGTTTCCAAATGGTTTTGAACACGACAGAGCCTTGAACAACAACAAGGAAATCACCAAGAATCAAATCACAGAAGGGGAGTTTCTTCCAACTTTTAGTATGCTTAGGAACACCCCTTTGAATATTATGTCTAACAAGGATTTTCCACGGATCATAACCATTCATAGAATGAAAGATCCATTTGGCAGCTAGGGCCACCCCTTGAGTTTTAAGATCTTTCATCCCCAAACCCCCCCATGAGTTTATCAGTATGGCACCAAGCCCAATTAACAGCATGGATTTTTTTACCACCTTTGCCATCAAACCACAGGAAGTTTCTAACAGCCTTTTGAATTTCATGAATCTAATAGTTACTGAACATCCAGGCAGAGGATAAATAGATGTTATAAGAAGAGAGGATTTTCTGACAGACTTGAACACACCCAGCTAAAGATAAAAATTTGTTATGCCACTTGCCCAGTTTATTGGTGATTTTTTCCTTGATCCAGAGCCACATATCCTGGAGGGAGGGTTCAATGGAGAAAGGAATACCAAGATATTTTAAAATCATGTGCGGACCACCCCATTGAAAGTTATGAATTTTAAACCAGTCAAGAGGGTCATCCAGTCTACCAAGATATATAGACTTGGCTTGCGAGATCTTGGCACTAGAGATGGAACAAAAGAGCTTAAGTTTGGCTTGTAGGAAGTCAAAATTGTTCGCAGAGAACTCAAGGTAGATGGCAGTATCATCAGCAAACTGGGAGTTGATAAGGTCATCATTATTGGGGAGGGATATGCCTTTAACAATGGGAAACAAGGAATTATCTCTCAGAATGTAATGTAAAGCTTCAGAGGCAATGAAAAAGAGGGCAGGGGCCAAGGGGCATCCCTGTCTGATGGATTTCCCAAGCAGGAAGGCCTCAGAGAGAGATCCATTAACATCCACACGGGCCATAGCATCTTTAAGCAAAACTTGGACCAAGTCACAGAAGACTTTAGGGAAGCCAAAAGATTTAAGCATCATAACAATAAACCTCCATTCAATTCTATCATAGGCCTTTTCAAAGTCCAAGAGGAGAAAGGCTGATTTTTGTTGGGAACAAGAAGCCTAGTTCATGGCTTCCCAGCCAGTGATGAGGTTCTCAAGAATAAACCTTCCCTTGATAAATCCAGTCTGGGAAACAGAGATAAATTTAGGAAGGATGTCCACCAGTCTAAGAGCCAAGGTTTTGGCTAATATCTTGTAAGAGACATTGAGGAGGGTGATAGGCCTCCAATTCTTAATAAGAGCTTTGTCCCCATCCTTGGGGATGATTTTAATGATCCCCCTATTAATAGTCAGTCCCAGGGTACCGTTAACAAGATCTTCAGCATAAATTTTCTGCAGGTCATTGGAGATCTAGTCAATGTTGGCTTTGAAGAACTCCACCGGGAGGCCATCTGGCCTAGGAGCCTTGTCATTATGAAGGGAGTTAATAGCCTTAAAAATTTCACTAACAGAGATATCTTGGGAGAGAAGATCAGCATCCTTGCTGGAAATCATATTAGGAATCAGGGGAGAACAAATACCTCTCATTCTTTCAGCCTCGTCAGAGTCCTCAGAGGAAAATAGTTTTTTGTAGTATTCAGCGAAGGTACTTTTAATGTAATCTTGATCGGTCACAATGTTATTATCCACAATGATTCTGTCAATAGATTCATTAGCATGCTTATGTTTAGTAGGGTTAAAGAAGAATTTAGATCCACGGTCACCATTGTGAATTCAATTAGCCCGAGCTCTAATCCTCTCCCCTCTAATCTTGAATTGTTGATGTTTCTTGAGGGCAGCTTTGGAAGAGATAACAGAGGTAGTAAAATCAAGGTTAGAAGGAGACAATTGGGCATCAGCTTCAGCACTTTGAATATCAGCAGAAAGTTTTTTCTCAAAGAACCTATAGTCCTTGGCACGTTTTTGACCAATGTTTTCTAAGAGACCTTGCCAAGCCAACAGGTTACTCTCCCATCGATGGGATTGGGAGGAGGAAGAGAAATTTAGGATATTAATATGTCTAATGATAGATATGGCAGCCAAGACATCCTCATCCTAGAGCAGACTTCAATTAAGAATAAATTTTGAATCAGTATTCCTAGAGTGGGCCGGAGAATGGATAAAACCAATGCGGGCAGAAATAGGGAGATGGTCAGAAAGGGCAGTGGAGGTGGTAGTAATAGAATTCCCTTGGTTATTAGGAATGAAGGAGAAGAATTTTTTGGTACAGTAAAACCGGTCTAATCTAGAATAGATCCTCGAATTGCCAAGTTGATAATTGCACCAAGTGTGCCATAAACCATGGTTAGAATTTTTGTTGCCATAGAGAGGATCAAAGAGATTTTTAACATTCTTCATCCTAGCCCAGTGGGTTTTTTCCTGATCTTTCTAGGAGAAGGGGAGCCCTCCATAATTGTCATCCTGAGATTCCACCATATTGAAATCACCACCAACAATCCAAGGGATATCGGGCAAGTTACTAAGCCATTCCCAAAGAAACGCTCTTTCAACATTGTTATTAGAGATGGTAATCCATATGGCCCTATGATAGGGTGAGGTACCATGATCAGTAATAACCTTTCCCCATTTAGGGTTAACCAGTAAAGTAGAACCACCTCTTCCCCTAGGGTGAGATGTGTAAAATTTAATAGCATCTTTCCATATGTAACTGAGATTAGTATCCAGAACAAAACCAATAGCCTTAATTTCTTGCAGCATAAGGAAATCTAAGGAGTTATAATTATTGAGGAACCTTTTGATCACAAATTTTCTATCAGGGGATTCGAGCCCCCATATGTTCCAGGAGAGGATATTCAAGACTTAACATGTGCAGAGGAATTACACTAGGTAGTCACTCCATCAGAGGGAGCCATAATAGCAAGGAGAGACTCACCATTCTTTTTGTTCAAGGGATTCTTATTCTTCGATCCAACCGGTCTCTCCCATCGCTTAGAGGCAGGAATGTCAACATTAAATTCATCCTCATAATCTGACATATCAGGGGTAAGGGTGTTAATCACCATCGATTGTCTAGTCTGAATGGGAACGGGGACAGAGATGGTTTTAGAGGAACCAGCTGGGATAACTTGCACAGAACAATCATCTTCAAGTTCATGGAAGGTTTTAGGTGGGAGTTCATGGTTAGGTTCATGGGAGCAGGGCTTAGCATAGGGCTTAGGATTGGTAGAAGAAGATTCAGTAGAGCCGCTTCTATTAACGCAAACATCACGATTGTTAAGACCAGGAGAGGATGCAGGAATGATAGCCAACGGTCCAACCTTGGAGGTGCGTCTCCTACGTTTCTTAGTAATAGTGAGGAAGCCATCATTAGGTGGTGAGATGTTGGTCAAGGGAGAAAAAATAGGGAAGGCTAATGGAGTTTGCGATGGAGGATAGGAAGGGGAGAGGATATTAAGATCCGGAGAGAGATTCATAGAGCGGACAAAATTTTCTTCATTGGAGACCAAAGGGACAATATCAGGAGGCGGTTTGGTCTACAGAGGATTAGAGTTCGAAGAGGACTTCTTCCTAATGATCAAGCAATCTTTCCTAAGGTGGCCCTCTTTGTGACAGAGGAAAAAAGCGTTCAATCCTCCAAGAATTTTAACGGGGCAAGTAACAATGTCATCCTCAATATTAACCCGAAGGTTAGGTGGAAGTTCCATACCAGGCATAAGTGATATGAGTACCCTAGCATCCATGTGGGGAACAAGTCAAGCCATTTCATCCATTGGTACAACCTTCCCATAGGGTTCCAAAAGTTGGGGAATGAATTTCCAGAGAAAGGGAGGCACGTTTTTAACCAAGATCCATCGAGGAGCAGAGAGTGCAATGACTTCCTCGTGCACATCCTCAGGCATCCAAGCTAGGGCACAGAACAAAGAGTTCCCAATGGTCCAATATTGTTTTTTGAGAATTTCAACTTGAGATTCACTATTAGCAAAGAAAATCACATACAATCCTTTTTGCAATTGTCTACAGAATGAAATTCGCAACCCTAGTTTTAAATTCCAATAATTGTGAAACCAATCATCCAAGAACTTGTGTGGACACTTGTCAATATCTAGTGCAGAAAATAAAATAGCATGGTCACGAAGCCTATTCTTTTCCTTCTTAATTTCAACAAGCATTTCTGAATTAGGAGCAATGAAAGGGGGCAACTGAACATCCCCAGGCATCTTACCGAGTTCAGAGGGTCCAAGTCTGGGATTCAGGCTAAACTTGGCATTGGCATCGATGGCTGAGACCTTGCTTACTACCACCTCAGAGAAGGATTTTGCATTAGCAGGATTGGTGATGTTCGATGAGTTTTTAATGGCCTCAGGTTTGGGATCTGAGGGTTTAATTCCAGATGGTACGACCTCTATCGGAGGACAAAGGCCATTGCTATTTGCTATGTTCATCCTACAAGCATTAAAGGAAAAAAAAGGAGAGATCACACTCGGAACATGCGGTTCGCCAGAGGAAGCCAGTTGGAGGCCACCGCCTAGTGGGAAGATGCCGAAAAATGCCACCACACAAACGACAGGAAGAGATCGTAGAACAAAACACCAAAAACGTAGATCGAGTAAAAATTTTCAATATAAAGACATTGGTAATATATCTTAGTGAAAATATCTCCAAAATATTAAGAATTAAAGTTTATTGAATGTTTATATTTAATTTGAATACAAAGAAGTCAAATTAATAGTAAAAAGAATTAAATAAAATATTTTAAATCAATAAAATTTTCTCAAGTAAAACATTTCTAAGATAGATAAATGATTGTTATACAAATGTAGTGGCTTATATTTGTTGTAAATAGTTATAATTATAATTATATATGCGAATTTAATTCTAATTTTATTATTAATATTAATTATATTTTAATTATTACTTTTTTTTAAAACAAAAGTGGGCTAGCCACTAAATATATTTATTAACAAAAATTGGTTCAAGAGCTCATACGGGAAAGAACAAGTAAGAAAACCTAGAATCCTTGCTCAAATACAGTAATTACAATCAAGGACAAATTCACCATCTAGATGCACAAAAGTTGCATAGTACCATATTAAGACCTTCTGGTCGGTGCTGCTCATCGGTACTGGTAGTCGGTTATAACTTCTAGTCGATACCACATGTCGGTTATGTCGGTCGATCTGTCGGTGCCCGATAGTCCTGTTCATCAGATTTTTTGGTCAGTGTCAGTTTTGGTTGTCATCGGTGGTTGATCTAGTCATCGTCGATGTCAAAGCCGGTCATCATCGAGGAACATTAGCACCGATATGTGTAATAGAAGTCATGGTGCCTGTCCCATAAACAACCCCCAAAAAAAGAAACCACGTCGGTGTCAGGACTAGTCGTCGTCAGGGAACATTAGCACTGATATGGATGCCTCAATTCATGGTACCCATCCCATGTAATCACTCCACATTCGAAGTATTTGCAATTCATAAGTTGAAAAAAATATGCCCAGAAGCCAAAAAAGGATTTACAAAAAGATATTAGCCAAATATATGTCAAAAATAATTTAAAATATCTCTTTACAACCCGCCTGTATGGCATTAATCCTCCATGATAGCTAGATCTTCTTGCTGGAAAACCATAGTAGATGGCCAAGCGTGACCCATATTAGGAATTTTGGTAACCCAGCCGTCAAGCTCCTCCTCTTGCTGATCATGAAGGGTACCCTGTAAAATAAAACCTGCATTTGGGTGTGTGCCCAAAACAAATGGCAAATTAAGGTCTGGGACATGATTTGGGGGCTCAATATATTCCACGTTGGGAACTTGAGCCATCATCTGATTAAGGGTCCGTAATGAAACATTTGGAGACCCAAGGATGTGAAGCATGACATAGACAATATGTTTAATATTTGCTTCAGTTTCTTTGCCCAACGCCCTGATTACAGTCGACAAAGTGTTTTTCACAAGCCAGAAGCTCTGTTTTTCTAGGAATTTCTTAATGCTATCATATGTAGTCATACATTTGTGATTAGAGAGTAATTGAGAATGGGAAAACAATCCACCAACGAGGGTAGGTCCAAACCATAAGTTGTATTTATGGATTGCTAACATCAGCCGATTACCTCTAATATATTTCTGAAAATAACCTTATTTGCAATCAGAAGCAAGAGGTCTATAGACTAGAGTAGGTCCATTGCATTTGATAAGAAAATTGAAACAACTTGAGATGGGAAGGTAACCTATTTTTCTCTTGGCGTGAGTATTTGTTCTCCAATTACTCGACGGATGGCTCTGCAAATCCCTGGAGTGTGCCATATGAAAATTTCTTCTAGCTGGTAGTCATCAATTCGAGTAGGGAGGTGTGTCTCTGATTCATCTAGGAGAAGAAAGATTCTGTAATTCCATGGTAGTAGGTCTTCATGTAAAATCCCACAGGAAGCACATTTTGGGAGTTTGCCATTGGGGGTTTCCATCCTAGCGATTGAAGATGGGTGCTACTAGAAGTCAGAAGCTGCTGTGCATTTCCAATGAGATTATTGTGCTCTATTTTGCATAGATAATTTGAAGTTACCAACATTAAGCATTAATGGAGACTTAATGAGCTATATTTTATGTCAGCATTTGCATAGTGTAAGATCTTTCATTGCATCTAGAGGTGATATTGATGAGCTTCAATTTAATGGTCTTAAAGATCTCAGGGATTGAAGGTACTGTCTGGGTCCATTGGTGGTATTCCACGTGTCCAATGTGTGTGTGAAGCCAACAAAAGATCTAGTAATTAAAAAGGCCATGTGATTTTCTGATTGCCCGTATTCTAACTTTATATCATGCAAACTCAATTTGTGGGCTGGGATAATTTTCTAAATCTCATATTTTGTTGCTGTGTGAATTTATTGTTGCTAAGAAATTTTGCTAACTTCAATGTCCTTTTATTTATGCACCATGAGTTGGCACTGCAATGTCATTTAAAATGAGCTTTTGCAATTTGATTTTGCTGCTGATGAAATCCCGAGGACATGTGTCATCGACTTCAAACCCATCACATCCCAAGTTAGAGAGGTAGTCTGCAACCTTGTTCCCTTCTCACAGGGTATGTCAGATGAAAGTGGTTGGGAAAGAATCTATGAGTGTCCAGGTTTGTTGCAGAATGTAACTTAGTTTCCAGTTATGAATCTCTTGTTTAATGCACACATTAATGATAACCATAGAGTCACCTTCAATATGTATGTTTTCAAATCCTCCCTTTTTTGCCAGTATCAATCCATGGAATAAACCTTGTGATTCTACAGTATTTTTAGTTCCTATAGGCAGTGGGGATTCCATGATGGCCAGTACGTCACCTTTGTGATCTCTAATGCATACACCAATCCCTGACTGGCCCAGATTGCCTCTTGATACACTGTCAAAGTTGATTTTGATAGTTTTTGGCTTAGGGGGAATCCAATGAGTGGATTCATGACATGATGTTTGGGTGGCCTTCTCATGGTGACCCCATCCCATTGGTACATGAGTGCCTTTCCATACCTGGATGACTGGGCTGTCCTAGCTTGTTAGAACTAGATTGCATTTGGTATTACTATGACTTGCATTTACTGCTTCGGATATGGAGCTACCTATGCCAATCTAGACAGATTCTAGTGAGGATGAATTCTGTCAGAATATTCTCATATTTCTTTCCCACCACAAAAACCAAACACCTATGGCTGGAATACACTTCCAAAGACTAGAAAAGAGTGAGTTTGCATAGAGTACTAGCCACGTTTGGAAGAGATCCCATAATGTATTGGGAAGGGAAGAGGAGTAATTCAATTTGCCAAGAACATATGTCCAGCACTGTTGTGCAAAATGACACTTTAGTAAGAGATGGTCCACATCTTCCAGTTCAAGATCACAAAGCAAACATTTGAATGGTTGAGAAATGTGGAGTTTGTTTAACCGATCACTAGTGAGTGCTCTCTTTCTCAAAGGTATCCAAGAAAAAAACCCAGCTTTAGGTAGTGTTACCAGATTCCAGCAAAATGAGAATGCTCGATGTGGAACTTTGTTAGTTTGCTGCTGCTGGATAATTATGTAACCATCTTTGATGTTGAATGACCCATCCTTAGCTAGAGCCCATAGAAGTCTGTCCTCTTTGTTTGAGAAGATAACCACCTTACCTTGGAAAATTTGATTCATTCTATCTCTATCTGGTGGAGAGATGGGCAGTTCATCCAGGTCTTTCCAAATAACTTTATTGGAAAATAGGCATACTGCAGATATATAATCAACTAGGTACATTCCCCAGTGTGCTTCAGAGTTTACTGCCAAGTCATCCTGTTGTCCTATTTGAAGTAAGGGAGGTGAACCATTCCAGGAATCTCTCCAAAATTTAACTTTTTGCCCATTGTTTACCTCCCATGTAATATATTTAGTAACAATGTCTCCCAAGGCCATCATGAAATCCCAAATGGCAGATCCTTTAGGAGGGTCCCTGATAGTGAAGATTCTGGAGGGGCAAGCAATGTTTAGATATTTCTGCTACATAATTTGGCACCACTTGTTTTCTGGTTTTTGGTGCATTTGCCAAACAAGTTTGCCCCCAAAGGCTTTGTTCCAATTTGACAGATCATGTATGCCTCCCCCTCCCAGGGCTTTCACCTGTGTCATTTGTTGCAAGGAAATAAGTGGAATTTTCTTTTCTCCATTAATATTTTTTGTCCAAAGAAAGTGGTGGATTAGCTTTTGGATTGTTTGAATCACTAAAGGGGGAGCTTGCAGTAATGAAAAGTAGTAATTAGGAATAGCAGCTAGCACTATTTTAATTAGGAGTATTTTCCCTGCTAGTGATAGCCATTTCATTTTTCAAGCCACTATTCTGGACTTAATTCTGTCAATGATTGGAGATCAATGTGTACACTTGTTTGCACCCATGAAGAAAGGAATGCCAAGGTATATGGATGGTAGGAAGTCAATTGTAAAGCCCAGAATATTTGCAATTCTATTTGAGATAATCTGATTGGTGTTGAAAAAGTATATTTTGGATTTTTGGGCATTTATGACTTGTCCAGAAGCTGCAGAATACAAATCCATGGTCTGTTTGATTTGTTTTGCCTCTCTAATATTCGAGGCTCCAATTAGCAGAGTTTCATCCACAAATAGAGAGTGAGTGACTGATAATTTTGAATCCCTTATTTTTGAACCTATCCAAAGGCCAAGAGCTTGTTGAGCATTAATGTATCTACTGAGAGCTTCAGCCATTAAAATAAAAAGGACTGGGGATAAAGGGTCACCTTGTCTAATTCCTTGCGTGGATGGAAAGTAACCGGTCGGGACCCCATTGATTAGCACTGATAACCTTGCCCCTAATATACAAGCTTTAATCCATTTACACCAGCTATTCGCGAAGCCAAATTTTTAAGTACATTAATAAGGAAAGTCCAATTGACTTTGTCATATGCTTTCATCATGTCTAGTTTAATGACAAAATTTGACGACTTGCTTGTATTAATTGAGTGCAAAACCTCATGTGCTACCATTGCACCCTCCATAGTGTCTCTTCCTGGAACAAATCCTCCTTGTTCAAGAGAAACTAGTTTTGGGATCAACTGTTGTAATCTCAAGTATATCGCCTTTATAATGATTTTATATATTGTGTTGCAGAGCGAAATTGGTCTAAAATCTTAAAATGATTTGGGAGCTTTGATCTTGGGGATTATCGCAATATTTGTATTGTTAAAATATTTAGCATACCTCTACTTTTCCTTGCTTCTTCAATCACTCCGAGAATTTCCCATCCTAAAATAAAATAGTTATTTGCTAAAATAAAATTATTATATATATATATATATTAAAAATATAATATAGTAAATTTTTTAGAATATATAATAATTATATATTATAATATTATTCAAATATATTGTAATTAAAATTTGTAAACAGTAAAGGGTAAAAGTACAAACCTGTGTCCCACTTTTATAAAGGAAAAGGACGACAACATTCAAATTTGTAAACTTTAACGATATAGAAGTGGCATTTGTGTTTAGAATTTGAAGATGATGTAAACTAATGAAATGTGTAAAATTTGATCAAGTTTAGGCTTATAATTTTTTTTTAAAAATTTGAAAAAAATTTGACATAGTTTTTTAATTTTTTAAGTCCATTTTTTTATTCATGAAATATGCTGAAAATTTAGGGTCTAGTCCGCGTTAACAAACTATATGCAAATAATATTTTTTTACTCTGATTTCATAATATGTTTTAGATGACATGTATAGCTAATGCATAAAAAATCAAAGATTGGATTTCGTTAAATATTTTGTCTGTTATAACTATCCAAAGTCGGTGTTACCTGAAATCAACAGTTTTTAGTCCGCGTTGAATTTTACCTATCAAATCTACACCAGTAAAAAAAAAATTACATATTCTTAAAGAGGACTCTCTCCTCTAGTGTTAAATATAAATTTTTAATTTTTCTGAAATGATTTGTTATTTTTAATATTTTTCG
>MU225293.1:7677584-7730153 GCA_018584345.1 Thuja plicata | reverse complement strand
TATATATATATATATATATATATATATCAGTTTCACCAATACACACCATATTACATTCAGTATTATTGTCATTTATTTATGCCGCTCAACATAATAATAAATATTTAAAAATAACATAAAATAATTAGAAAGTAAAAATAAAAAATTGCTAGATATTTTTAAGGAAAATCATTTTTTTTAAATAGTTAAAATAATTTTGAAGTAAAAAAATTTCAATATTGACATTTTTGAGGTTCTAATCATTTTATTTATAGATGTTAGTATATATTTTGAATTTTTATATCTAGATATAGTTTAGTGAATTATATAAACTATTATTGAGAGCTATCAATAGCTCAAGTTGAGAGTACAATGTGTAAGGCGACAATAAATTTATATTATTTATGTCACACTTTAATATTTATTTGATTATGTTTACTACAATTAATTTCATGTTGCATAGGGCTGCAAAGATGTGGAATAAGTTGCAAATCGAGGTGGGTAAATTATCTTCGTCGCGGTCTTAAGCATGGAAATATTACTCTTGAAGAAGAACACATTATAGTTGATCTTTTATGGTCGTTGGGGTAGCCGGTGGATGATATAATATTTATCTATGGACTTTTATTCAATTGTATAAGTTGGTGGAAATTTTTAATTATGTTGTCTTAATAACAAAGAGATATTATATTTAGTACTCAAAATATTTAGGGTATATTTTTATAGATGGTCCCAAATAGAAGAAAGGATCCCAGGCCGAACAAATAGTAAGATAAAGAACTAATGGAGGTCCAATCTAAGAAAGATGCTTAATAATTAGGTAAAAACTAAAAACTTTAATATTCAAAATTGTGTTCATAAGGCACTAGTCGAGGATGAACAAGTAATCCCCACACAACAAAAATATGGGGATTTCAAAAATAATATAATTAAGGATCATCTTCCACATCAGAGTAATCATTGCCATTCCTTATTCAAGATAGATAGTCCAATGGATATGTTGAGCATAGAAGAAAGATTCAAAGATATGGACGAAGTGCAAGTACAAGAACAACTAGAAGCTTCTTTATTGGGGAGTAGTGAAGTAGAAGGAATAATTCAAGATGATTTGGCACAATGTGACATGATCTAATTGAATTATCTAGAATGCCTCAATCTCTCCCATCAGAAATTCCAATAGAGATTTATGTATCACTAGTCATTGAAGCTTCTAGCTATACTAATCCTGAGTTAATATATCCCACAAATGAGTTTGGATTTCATTTGGGATCAAATATTATGACATTGAACATGGAACCAAATATTGGAAATATATTGAGGCTAGGTGACTGAGAGGGGGGGGGGGGGGGGGGGGNGTGAATCAAGAACTAATAAAACTTATTCCCTTTTACCCTTTATTAGATTGTCCAATCTAATTCCATGCATGAAACATAAAATCATAAAGCATTCATAACACTTGACACAATATTTGGTTACCCAGAAACTAAACCTTCCAAATAGAAAGTAAAACTGGGGCGGGGATGGTACCCATAATATTTAGTACTATAGTATAAATTTAGCCTGTTAAAGCTTACAATTGACCACTTCTAATGGCCTGTCCTGTTAGAAGAAATAAGGACTGTTAGGTCCACATTGTGAAAGTATTTGTACAATACAATTAAGTATGAAATTTTTTTAGGAGATTTGAAAAAGACTGTTAATTTTACCCGGTTAAAGGAGTTTGTTGATGCACCTGTTAGGATGAACTAGTGGACGATCTTCTATGCAACTCTATTTGCTGAATGACATCCTTTGATATAATACTAATCACCTAAATGTGATAGATGAGTCTCTGATGTTTCGTTTACTATTGTAGCCTCTTAATTAATTTACCACTTCATATTCCCATATATACTTATACTTCTCTCATTTTCTAATTCACATTTTGGATAAAAAAAATGCCTTACATATATGAATTATCTAAATCAATTACTTACAAAAGTCATCTACTTAACATATATCAAATAGAATCAAACAATATGTGCTAAGTTGGCCCAATACTGATACTCAGGTCTAGTAATCCACTTGGGTGATATACTAACACTCGGGCAATATGCTGATACTCGGGCGACATAGTGAACTGGTAATCTCTGGCTCTCAGGCTACAGTATATTCTTGGGTCACATTGATCACTTAGAGCTGTTATGCCACTAGGATAACACTCGTTACTACAGTGATACTGATTTCCACTATCTGCTTGGTCGACACTGCAACTGCTCGGGCTACACTACAACTGCTAGGGCTGCACTTCAACTGCTCGGGTTGAACTTCAAGTTGTTGGATCGATCAACACTAAAATCATGTAAGTGAATAAGTGTTTTGGCACTAATTGATAACATCTCTTTCCATAAGGTCAAAAATCTCCCCCTTTGGCACTAGTGACAAAAACACTTATCATATCCAAAAATATGATCAAACTGCTAAGTCAAAACTCCCCCTTACCATGTTCTTGGGTACTTGATGAGGTTTTGACTACTACTCTGTAACTCGGTTACAACTGACTCTATTTTTCATTTTCCAAAACTATTTTGTGACTCTTCATCCAGTCTTTCCTCTGTATACAATGAATTTCCCCCTTGTTTTTGACACAAATGCCTAAAATAAATCTACAAGGTAATACAAAAGTTGGAAAGGAAATCACAATGTACCTTCAAAATTTGAGATAGGGTATTGTACTAATTGTCTTGCAACACCTTCAGGGTGTGCAACTCAATCTGAATCTCTGCTAACAACTCCATCATAAGCTCTACAACTGAAAAGTTCTTATCATAAATGAGTGTCTTTGCATGAGCAATATGTTTCTGCATCACATCCATATGTGGAAGGAGTTGGCTCTATATAGCTGTAAGGGATTTCCTTGTTCTTGCTTCTTCTCTTAGTATCTCTTCTTGCATATCTGTCAGATACTTGATTTTCACAAAATGTGTTGAACTCAAACTAGGGTTAAGTTCCAACTGGTTTGCACTTTCCTTCAAAGTTGTATCAATCTTTGTCAGCTTGTCTTTTATTCCTGTGATAAAGTTGGAAGTGTCACTCAACTTTACAAATAACTATACGACATTATTCATAGTGGTTTCTAGAGAGGTGATGATAGTTGTTAGCTTTACTTGATATATTGCAATCTTACTTGCAACATTCTCTAGAACCTTATTCTCAAATTTCCTTTCTACCTTCTGCAGTAATTTTTCCTAACCATTAAGATCTGTGTTGAACTTATGAACTATGTCAATAAGTTGGTCCATAATAGAGCCATTCTCATTGACTTATATTTCTAGACAATCAAGGGATATACCTTTGATATCTTCCAGTACTCTATTTCTTTTCTTCTCATCTCAGAGCTTCTATTGTCTTTCTCTTTTCTTCCACAGCTCACCAAGTATATCGATTTGCTCGGCTGTTAGGTTGGAAAGATCCCAAATAGGAATCACAATGTCTTCCTCAAGATCAATTTCATCAGTGATTTTTTATTTACGCTTGACCTTGGGATGAGATGAAGGAATAATTTCTTTGCCTTTCCCATCATCATCCTTAATCTTTCCATCCTCAGTGTTCTCCTTAGTATTCAGTTCGAATAGGTCATTGACATTTTTTGCAAAAACATGTAGAATCTGTATCAACTATAGAGACATTCATAGTATCCTTATGTGACCTAGTTTGGCTTGGCCCAGTAGTAGGTAGAGCCTGATGCTCATTTCTTACTTGACTTGATATAGATCTTGTAGTCTTTTCCTTGCTCAAAGATATGATATTATGGATAGGTGATTGGGGCAGGGATGCCATCACCTCTATTGCTATATTTTTAGCATTGGATTCTTCAATGGTCTGAACCTCAAGTAACAATTCATCTTTTTCCTATATAGGAGGTTTTGCACTTTGTTTCTCTACCTTTTCTTCTTCCTTGAGGATGGCCTGCACAACATCCTTTATTTTCTTTCTTAAGATCTGAAAGGTCCTAAACCTTGGAATGTGATTACTCTTATACTAAGTCATAGCATATTTTTCCTCTTTACTAGTCATAGTAGGCATGACTTGCTTCAAGGTTTGCCTTCTGATGTCCTTTTCAATCTGAATTGCATTATTCTAGTGAATTGTGATTGCCTTGAGAAGGTCTTCAGTCATCTGGCTTCTCAATTTAGATGGATCATACTTCCATCTTGCCATTTTCTTAACTAATGCATCCTCAATCATCTTGTGCTCATCTTTGGTTCTAGTAGCATACTTCAACGATTTGAGAGATCCCATACCACTACCTCCTTTTAATTCTTCAATTTTTTACTCAAAGGTAGGTGGGGGTTATTAAATATGATTGTATCTTCTTCTTCATCTTCCTTAGGAAATATCAGTTTCCTTATGGATCTTCTTGTAGTGATGACAGGGGTATAGATCTTTTTTTCTTGGGGGATACCCTCTTTTTCTTCTTGGGAGACTGCTTCCATCTTTTCCTCTTCCTTATTAGGTTCATCTTATTCTATCTTTATGTCATCTCCTTTACTTTCAGTGATAGAAGGAGGAGATTCTGAAGTCTTGCCATACTTCTTTTCAAACTTCTCTAATCTCTTCTTTCCCCTCTTCAAGATCTTAGGAATTTCAATCTCCAATGAAATTCTACTCTTGGCTTCTTCATAAGTACCAAAATATGGTGCTTTGGGATCAACAGGCTCATTCATAAGACCCTTAATGATGTCTTTTGTCTCATCAATGTTAACCTCATATGCAAGAGGTTTCACCCATGCAACCCTAGGCTTGACTGCATGAATGTACACATTCTCACAGTCAACTAGGAAGCAAATATCATCTTTATAGTCCTCTACCAATTGTTTAGGGATTCTGTATCTATTATGCATGCTCTCTTTGAGACTCTCAAAGTATGCATCCCTGATGCTCTAAAAATTATCTCTTAATTATTCTATGAATTTATTTCTCTGATAAACCATAGGTTTGTCCTTTTTCCAAACAATTGTGCCTTTGGAAGGGAAAAAATTCTGAACATAAAAGAATATGTTGACCAGAAGTGAACTAAACTTTCATGGATTGGTCTTTTATGCCTGGATGCTCTCCATGTTTTTGCTCAATTTGATGATTTGCAACTTGGCAAGGTCAAATGACAAATTGGTCTTGACCACTTTGTATGCCAAGTTCGCAGTCTCGCATGGTACACTGTTTGGTCGGCTAGAGAGGTATATATTGTACACAATTAAATGAATCCCAAACTTCAATTCCATGTATGTGACTCCATTCAACCTCATGCCTCTTCCGTCCCACTCGGCATGAGTCTTCTTGGCTAGGTCATCCCGGGGTAGGGTTTTGGTAGCTTTTAATTTGTCAAGCATTCGGTACCCTATCACATGGTATACCATTGTCTTAGTGATCTTCACTGGTTTCTCTAAAAAGAGATGTATATCATGAAGATGAATCAGAACAAATCTAATCCACTTTATCTTGAAGTTTTGTGGCATATGCAAAATGTGGGTTAAACCCTTAACTTCAAGTTGTTTTTGTTCTGGCTTTAGATTTCCGTGTACACAAAGTTTTTCATATGCTTGATTCATCTCCAATGTGCCTAGTTGTTGAATGGTGCAATGATAGAAAGGTCAGATGTCATTAATCAATAGTACCTTTGGAGGAATTTGGGAATGGGCTCCCATTGAATCTGTCTCTTTTGCAATCACTGGTTGAAGCTTAAAATTTGGCAGTTTGCAGACAACATTCCTCACTAACATCTCAGATCCTTTCTTTACTTTACTGCTAAATGAAAATGCCATAATTCTTGGAGGTTTGATAAAACTTCACTGCCACTAAAACTTTCAAACACAAATTCGCTCTACAATCACTATTAGCTCTTAATCACTGTGTAAACTATAAACAATAACCCTTCAACTCCACCATTTATGAGAAATTTCATCATAGATTTTCATTAAATGCTTCATGCTTGGTAGTTGTGATAGCTCAGTTAGTTATCCCAGACTTTCTCGAAAGCTTGGCGAAAACTAACATTTACACATCTTCAAAACCATACAAGCTGACTTATCTCGGTTAAGCCAGAGTAACTCAGATGTAACTGAGATCCCAACTCAGTTAGAACCATAGTGTGTCCTATTGCATCAATATGATGATTTTGACTTTCTAGCATATATTGAACTGATGTATGATGGCTTGTATGCTCATTTCTAGTTATCTCCTTGCATATTTATTCAGAGATGGTGGATTCACCCAATTCACTATTTTGGGTGCCATTCGATCCTTCATTGTTTTTGTCTGGATTTTCAAGAGTCTTCATTACCCACTACTGACTCATCTAAGTTCCGATTTCAGAAAATTTTTCTTTGCCTTTCTCAAAACCAATATCCACTTTTTTTTTGTTCATGCAATTCTTGTTTAGATGACCGATTTGTCTACACACATAATATCTTTTAGTAGGATTCCTCTATCTAAGATGAGTCTTTGCACAATTTTCACCAATTTGCACATTTTCAACACTGACAACATCCGCTGCATGTGTTGTAATCCCAACCAAAAATTGCTTTAGCTAGTTGTTCAACAGGGTTCCATTTCTTAGTTCTAAACTCAGAAGACTTGTGACCTTGTTTGTTACAATTGAAACATTTTCCTTCAAACTTATGTTTCTTAGTGCATTCACTTGGCCTATGTCCATGTTTGTTGAACCTATAGAATTTACCATTAAAATTTGACTTTCCATTGCTCGAACAATTATTTTTTGTGTGCCCTAGCTTACCACAATGATTACAAGTAGGTTTGTTGTTCTTTTGAGCACCTTGTTGTGAGGATTCACCTTGTTAAGCATAACCTAATCCAGTGTGTCCATGATATCTAAATTGAGTTTTCTCTATTAACTAATTCATCCTTACCTTTGAATTTATCATACTCTCATTGGTTTTCTTTTCAGTATTGAGATCATTATGCAGTCTTTCATATTCAGTCCATAGATTGATAACTTCTTGATTTGAACTATTGAGTTGATTTATCATATCTTCTTGCTAAAGTCACAAATGATGTATTTCAGTTTATTTTTCCTCTAATCTTGTAATCAACAATATTTTATCTTCTTGTGCCATTTCTTTTTCATTTTCTGCTTGATTCTTTTGTTCCATGACTTCACATATTTTGCTTGAATGAATTTCTTGTTCTCTATTCACCTTTCTGAATTCTTCATGTAAATTGAGATTCTTTACAAGTAGGTATTCAATGGCTGCATCAGCTTCTTCAAAACTTCTTTCTTTGCATAAATCTTCAATTCTTTCTTCTATGTAATTTTTATCATTCATTTGCACTGCTAAATCTTTTCTTCTTTTAAGAGAACGAGACATTTGGTCCTTGAGTTTTCTGATTTGGTCCATGGCCAATTGTAGGTCTAGCTTTTCATTTTCAATCTATTTCTTGAGTATGTATATTTCCATTGCATCTGATCTATGGTCTAGTTGTTAAGCTTTTGACAAGAGAACCTTTATCTCTGATACCAATTGTTGGAAATATATTGAGGCTAGGTGACTGAGAGGGGGGTGAATTAGGAACCAATAAAACTTATTATCTTTTATCCTTTATTAGATTGTCTAATCTAATTGCGTGCATGAAATATAAAATCATAAATAATTCATAACACTTGACACAATATTTGGTTACCCAGAAACCTTCCAAATAAAAACTAAAACTGCGGTGGGGATGGTACCCACAAGATTTAGTACTGCAGTATAAATTTAGCCTGTTAAAGTTTACAATCGATGATTTCTGATGGCCTTCCCTGTTAGGAGCAATAAGGACTGTTAGGTCCACCTTGTGAAATTATTTTTACAATCCAATTAAGTATGCAACTCTGTTAGGAGATTTGAAAAAGACTGTTAAGTCTACCCGATTAAAGGATTTTGCTGATGCACCTATTAGGATGAACCAGTGGATGATCTTCTATGCAACTCTAGTTTTCTGAATGAGATCCTTTGATATAATACCAACTACCTCAATGTGATAGATGGGTCTCCATTGTTCTTTTTACTTTTGTATCCTCTTAATCAATCTGCGACTTCATATTCAAATATATACTTATACTTCTGTTATTTTCTATTTCACATTTTGGATAAACAAAATTCCTTACATATATGCCTTATCTAAATCAATTACCTACACAATTTGACTACTTAACATATATAAAATACAATCAAACAACATGTGCTAATTCAGCCCAATACTAGTACTTGGGTCCAGTAATCCACTCGGGTGATATACTAACACTCGGGCAATATGTTGATACTCGGGAAACATAGTGAACAAGTAATCTCTGGAACTTAGTCTACACTTGATGCTCAGGTCACATTGGTCACTTAGAGCTGGTATGCAACCTGGGTAACACTAGTTACTTGGGTGATACTAATTGCCACTATCTTCTCATTGGACACTACAACTGCTCAGGCTACACTGCAACTGCTTGGGTTGTACTTCAACAACTCGGGTTGCACTTCAAGCTACTAGCTCGGTCAACATTGAAATCATGTAAGTGACTAAGTGTTTTGGCACTAACTGACAACATGTCTTTCCATAAGGTCAACACCAAGCACACTATTTCTATCTACCATTGAGGATGTCACATTCAATCTAGTTAAGAATCCTCCTTCAAATGAGAATACTCATGTATTCATTCTTTGGGATGGATGGAAAATCAAGTAGAAAATTTGTGCATAGATGAAATGATCAGAGGTATGGATCAAGTGGAAGTACAAGAAGAGGATTCTTTTGTGAAAATTATCAAAGAAGAGACAAACATTCAAAGTGGTATGTGCATAATGGAACATGATAGAGTTAACCTTTTCCAAATGCCCTATTTGATTCATTCAAGAATTTCAAGTAAAATCTATGTAACAACAGTATGTGAATCTTCCTGTACTCTAAAGATCATGAGCTAACATATCCCACACAAGAGTGTGAACCTAATTTAGGATTAGATACTATGTTATGGAATATGGAACTAGATGCATCATTTCTATATAACATTGTTGATTTCACATATGATGCAATTATAAATTATCCTTCATATGAAAATTATCATAATCATGGTGTGGAATAGACAGAGGGTCCAATGGATATGTTGTGTGTAGAAGAAAATCTTCAAGATGTGGCACAAGTTCAAGTACAAGAAGAAGATTATTTTATGGGAGCTAGTGAAGTAGAGAGAAACTTTCAAAATGGTATGTGTGTAGCAAGGCCAAATGGAGTTGAAAATTCTAGAGTGAATCATTAGTTTACTTTAGGAATTCTAATACAGAGTCATGTAACAGAGGATTTAAAGCTTCTTTCTCTACTATTCAAATTTATTGTACCTCGCACATGAGTATGGATATGAATATAATTCAGAGTCAAGTATTATGCTTTGTAACATAGAATTTGACACGTCATTTATATCTTCTATCCATCTCAATTTGTCAATTATCTATCTTTCAATGTGAATTACGTGAGTCAAAAAGTAAAATAAAACAAAAGTAATCAATAAAATATAATTCGCTATTATAAAGTTTATTCGTTCCACATTTCTTACCTTCATTTTATGGCATCAACATACAATCTACATAAGAACAACTTAAAGGAATAATTTATTCAAAAATTTCAATGTCATTATTTTTATTTCAAAGAAAAAGAGAAAAAATATGATCTTAAATTTAAATGTATGTAAACTTTTATCAGTCTTGATAGTTTGTATCATAATAATTTTTATTTATTACAGTGATGTAAAAGTAAAGAGTTTAAATTATTAGTATGTTAGGCTTATTGTGTTCATTCTTGACCATGTGTATAATAAATGATGAATATATTATATCCATAATTAAGAAATGACATAATATCATGAAAAAATATTAAACTCATAAAATAAAAAATAAAATAAATATAGATGTTAGCTTGCACCCATCCTAAACCTTTTATTTTGTAAGTTTTCTTGTTATATAGGAAGTTTGTATGTCTTTTTATGCTAAATGTTATTGCTCCATATTGAACACAATTTAGTCTAGATTTTAATGTTATGTTATGCTTTTATTTGTATAATGAGGTAGAGATATTTTATCTTGGTTCACGTTTTTACTTTAAATTTTTGAATATCATCTACGAAGACAATTTTTCTATAATAATCACTTGTATCATTTATAACAATATCTATCTCATTGTTATAAAAAATGGTATTATACACCATGCACAAGAAAAATAATTAATAAATATTGATTTGTGATCAATACATATTAGTAAATATGTTTAGTTGTATTTACTATTTATTCAAATCTACTCTTATATGTGCATTGATATATTAGTTAGATATTTTATATACATTTTACACCCTATAAAAAAAATTAAAATATTGAGAAAATATATTATTAAAATTAAAATTTTGGATCAATGGTTTTAAGTTCTCATGGGTTCTAGTTACATGGTTTAGCTCATAAAACTAGAGATATTTTGTGTGAACTTGATTATATAAAATGAAATACATGTTGAGTGGTAGAAGATTCCTATCATTTATATGTATCACCCCTGTAGAGTGCATATGTGTCTAACATGATAAGGAATATATGAATTTATGATTAGTAGTTATTATTTGACCTATTGATCTAATGCATTGGATGAGCTTGATCTTTCAAAAAGTATTTATAAAAAATTGTAAGTGTATTGTAATGCTAGTTTCTAAATAATGCATGGAGTATATGAACTCTTTTTCAGATATGTTTTACCCATAATAGAAATTCCTTCCAGGCTATATATTTTGTTATATTGATGCTATATTTTCTATTTTACATAGAAATTCACATGCTACACAAAATATGCACTTACATTCACAAAAAGTAGTGGATTTTAGATTTTAACGATAATCTAATTTATGCAACACCGTGCAATAAATTATTCTCTATAATTCATTTCAAAAGCACTAAAAACATATCAAAAAGAAGAAAACTTTACTTCCTTTTATGATTATAGCTAGCTTAAAAACAAATAACTAGGACTTTTGAGATGTATTAAATATTGTTCTACACATTTGATGAGTTAACTCACATTCTATTAAGAGATATATTTTAATTGACCATTCTAATTAAAATAAAAAAATATTTAGTACTGTACCATTCTAAAAAGATAGCACCCATAATTGGATGCTCTATTAGGCCCCATTTTGGTGATTTCAAGAACCGATGTCCATTATGCTTGATCTTGTAAACCATATTCCTCTTTTCCAGCTTCTTTTCTACATTCTAGACACCTAGTTCAAATTTGGGATCAAAATCCTAGGTATAGAATACCTCATTCATTTTGTACCCAAGGATTTGGGCCCAAATTTGGCCTAGAGCCCATGGTTTTAACTTAGAGGTTGGTCTTTTAACTCAATGTTTAGAAATGAAAGTTGTGAAAAATCATAAGTGAGCATACTAAATAAAAGATGTGAAACATTTCCACTTGAGAGAAAAGGAAAATATTTTTGCTAGGAGATCAAGATGTTTTTTTGATGAATAGAGGCCTTTCTATTAATTAAAATATAAGAGTACAATATTCACAAAAAAGATTCAGGGGATAAAAAATCAACTTGCAAAGTCACTCAACAAATACGCTGGAAATAAATAGCTATTCATGAAAAAAAACATATAAAAGAGCCCTCAAGTTGCTAGAGAAGTTGCAGAAGAGGAGGAGGATCTCTGTCATTATAATTGCCCCAAAAATTGGGTCCAAGGGTCTAGTCGGGAAGAGACTAGCCATCATTTGTTACTTTTTCTTCATTCAATTCTCCTTCCTCCTACCTGGGAGAAATAGCAAGCGCCAGGTTGGGGAACTTATCAAAAGTGGCAGAAGGCCACGCAGGAACACTAGCCAAAGGCCAAACTAAAGCAACAATAATGGAAACCCACAGAGGATGCCAACCAGCACTCGTAGCCCTCTGAGAAGGAGGAGAGGCAGAGTGGTGGTACTAATAGTGCAGTGTTCTAGAACATCTAGCAGAGGAACTCTGACTATGATGGCAGGTTCGGGGTGGCATGCGATAACCCGAGAGAGAATCTGGCAGCACCTAAGCAACAACACAAGTGGCATTGCCCTAGTGTTGCAATAGCTCCTGTAAATGGGAGACCTCAAAGGTCACCTTGTTAGCTTGAACTTGAATCTCCATCATGAAATTATTACATAAACATGCCTTAGCATTCATAGAAATACTAATATTGAGAAAGTTATGAGTAAAAAGAACAACATTTCGGTCTTTCCATAAAGAAAATATAATTTCCACCTTGAAAGTATGCCAAATCTGGGTGTACTAGGAAGGAATTCTAGGCAAGTCACCTAAGAGCACCATATGCCAGGAAAAGGGCTCAGGATAGAAAGGCCTAAAAAAATCATGTATCCAATTCTAATAAATCTTGGCATGACGACAGAACCAAAAAATGTGCATGATGGTTTAAAAATGCCCACAAAAAGGGCATTTAGGATTAGGCACACCTAAATGCCAGAGCTGATCTCCCAAAGGAAAGCCTTGGTAAAGAGGACACCAAGAAAAATGAGAAATCTTGGGATCTATAATACCATCCCAAATAGTAGAAAAATACCAACTCCAGGTTTTCTAGGAAGATGAAAGGTGCCATCTATAGTTGAGAGAATCAATAATTGGAAGATGAGGCACAAGCCAAGAATATCCAAGCTTGGGTTTGTAGCTATTAAATGGTGTATCAGGGTATCTTTTCTGATCTTTTCACCAAGGTTTAACTGACTGAATTCCCAGTTCATATAGGAAATGAGGAAAAATTGCTGAGACAAACTAGTCAAAAGTCTCACAATCTGGGCGAATGAGCCAGAACTGAACACAGAGATCATCCCAAGAGAGGAGACTCATAGTGGCTCTAGAAAAACAAATTCTTGGGTGTTTGAATGCCATGTTTGTGAAAATGAAGAGCACTCATCCCTTGGATTGTAGCCAGAGGAAGCCCTTGCTGAGAAAAAAAAGGGGAGAACCAAATATTTTGTTGGTTATGAGAAAGCCCATCTCAAAAACCATTCCCAACCCAGCGAATCTAAGCCTTGACAACTTGCCAGGCTCTCCAAATACTTTTGGCCACTAAATTACCATGGATATGGACAGGATTATTCATGACAAGAAGGGTTTGAAAGCCAATACCCTTCCAAGAAGGCTTGTGTAAAGGATACCCTAAAGAGATGCAATGGAAAACCAAAATTGTCTAGGCTTCATTTTGTGTGAGACATCGCACTATCCATTTCACATAAGGGGTTGAGCCATGCTTCTGAGTATCTAATAAACCAAGCCCATCGGAGGCCTTAGGGAGACAACACAATTCTCAAGACACTCTGTGGAAGACATGATGATCAACACCAGAACCCCAGAGGAAATCCCGTCAAAATTTCTTGAGCTAAGGTAATTGGCCACCAATTGCAGATATATTCTAGGTCCCCTTATTTGGGAATGAATTTAATATTACCTTTGTTGATGATGTACCCCAAAGATTGGGAATGGTAGGCTTCAAGGTAAACCCAGTGCAAATAAAGACTAATAGCATCCCAGAGGGTTTTATAGAACTCAAAGGGGAAGCCATCACATCCTGGGGCTTCATCATTAGCCATGGAAAAAATAGCTTCATGAAGATCCTGTAAGGTAAGAAGCTAATCATAGAAAGCACGTTGAGAAAGGGAGACACAATGAGGAACAATATAAATGCAATTAGCAAGAGCTTGATTGTTGGTAGGAGTAGAACCTTGCATGGAAAAAATGTGTTTGTAATGATGAAAAAATCCCTTCAAGATATTAGGAAGCTTCGTAAAAAGGGCTTGACCTTATTTAATCCTGGTTATGCCGACATTGGTGTGCCAAGCCTAGAGAGAAAAAAAAATTCTTTAGATGCTTGGTCTCTAATCTTTAACTAGTGCATTCAAGCTTTGATCTGAGCACCTCTGACAGCATAGTTGTCTGCAACTTTCTTCTGATGACATATCTTGGCAAGGTGGAATTGCAAGTCTTGATTAAATGGATCATGAGCTAATGCCTCTATGGAAACATGAAGAGCTTTGGTGTTGACATCATAAGATCTACGGCGATACTTGGCAAGTTCCCTGTCATAAATGTGCAAAAAATGTGTTGTACTTTGGATGACATTATTCCACCACTAAATCCAACCAGGCAAAAGTGACGCCCGAGGCTCAAGGTTCCAAACCCAGTGAATGTGGGACACTGTGGAAAGGTGGTGAAGGATAGAAGTATTGAAAAAAAACTGAGTGGTGGGAGGCTGTAATTTAGCTCTTTGCTAGACAATATTAAATCGAATGGGGAAATGATCCGATAAGGTCACATCAACAAGAGGAGTAACCGGTAAGGATTTCTGTTCAAAAAAAAGAGAAAAAATATTGTGCCAAAATCATTGCATGATCAACCCTTTTGTCAGAAGAGGTCCTAAAATTTGACCAAGTGTGCCAAAGCCCATTGGGATGACAACAGCCAACATTCAGATCAAAAAGGCCTAATTTATTACGCATGTAGTACCATGCTTCTCTCTCACCAACTATCCATCAAAAAGCAAAAAGGCCTTCCTTGTCAAAAGCCACTTCAACCATATTAAAGTCACTGCAAAAAAGCCAAGTTGCAGGTGACAGAGAATCCGCAAGCCAACGCCAAAGGTGAGATCTTTCAACAACATCATTGGGCACATAAACATTAACTATGCCAAAAGAATGGTTGTCAATAATGAAATTGGCCCAGACACATATCTGCATTGGATCTGGGCCATGATTAATCAAAAAAGAATGCCAACAAGGACCACGTACAATAAAAACTCCACCTTGACCACCCTTGTGCTGAGAATAGAGAGCAAGGCTCTTAGGAAAATAACCTTACAAGAAGAATCAAGAAAGAAACCAAAAATTTTTACTTCCTTGAGGCATAACACATCTAGAGGGCTAACACGACGATGCACATCCCTGACAGAATACTTTTTGGGCAGGTTTGTCAAACCCTGAATATTTGAAGAGATGTACTTCATGAGAAAACATTATCGTCCATACCATCACCATCGCCAAGGGAGAAAAACTATTTGACAAATATGTTGGAGTGAAATCATTCCCAGGAGACTCCATGGAAATATTTTTGCATGTTTCTAGAACACCCTCAATCATGGCCTTGGCACGCCCCGAAGGGTTGTGTGAGCAGAAAAAAATGAGAGGGAAAGAAATAGCAAAATCCGACTGAGGTGTGCGAACCCAAGGAGGGTTAACAGCAAAATCAAGAATATTCATCCCCTGATAGCGATGGTTTGAAATAGGAACCGTATTCTTAGTACGGTCCTCCATAGGAGGAGGTGGAAGCTGTGAAGTGAAAGTTGAAGTGGCAGGCTTGGCATGCTTATTCTTACAACTGACTGTTACCCATTCATCTTTCTTGGTTTCCTCTTTTTTACTAGAATCGGCTGACCGACAACCAGAGTCCTTAGGAGGAGATTTCGTTCGAGGAATTGTCAAAGGGAAGTCCTTAATATTTTTCTCTGCAGATTGACAATGATAACAACTATTGGGAAGGTTGAGATAAAGCACCTTCTGAGTGAAGGTGGTCCCACCAACAAATCAAGATATTTTCACTGAAGTAGTAAGTGGTAAAAATTTGCATATTCTTGCACATGGAAATTTATTGGCGTAAGGGACAATAATAATATACAAGATAAAAATATATTTTCCTCCAATGGGTGAGATTACTTTCACAAAATCTTTGAGTAAGATAAGCTCACCAAGGAAAAAAATTATGTAAAGACACGGAAGCCAACTTAAGAAAGTTTAAATGGTGAGAGGCCAACATAAGTATTGCATAAATTTTCTAGTATTGAACATTTAATTATGAAAGGAAAATAACATTTTCCCCTTCTAAAAATGATTCTTAAAAAAATAAAGTAAAGGGAATGCTTTCAACTATAACTAAAATATATGAGCTTCATATTACATCAAAGAAGAGAAAGCAAAATATTTGATTTGAGGGAAGATGAAGATTCACATTGAAAAGGACAGGTGTTAACTAGAAATTCCATTAGAAGACTTCTACTCATCCTTTTTGATCTTCTTCTTTCTCATTTTTAAGGTTTTAACTTTCCACTCTCAATATGGTATTTTTTTGTACAAGATAGCCTATACAATCAAGTTTTCTTAAAAGTTTTAGTTTCAGAATAGTGTAGTCAATATTACATTAATTAAAAAAAAGCTAGTTTGTAGTTTGGAATCTAAACATGTTGTGATTTGTCCTAAATGTAAAATGGTTTCTTTCGAATCAAAATATTCAAGGATTTCTATGATTCTTTTCGCACATTTACTGTAACAAGTATTTTATAGATGACCCATATTAAAGGAACATGTTAAACATAGCCTTCAGTGAACTTTTGGATGTTGTTTTATTTCATTTATAGACTAAGGAGTAGCTTATCAACATGTTCATTAGACATCTCATTATTATAAATAAATGATAGTGTAAAGAGAACTATCCATGTATTTATGTTGTTTTCAAGAATGGTTGTTTCATTTTGATTTTGTAAATGGATAAGGGAGTGGTATAATTGATTTTCTTTGCAATCCCTTGAGGGATCGAAGCTACAAATCTAAAAATCCTTATCATTTTCCATTTGCTATTTTTATTTTAGTTTTCTTTTTAATTCACACCAATGTTTAATGGAGAGAAAGTGGATATGGTTTTTAGGAATGTATTCATATTAAGAATCTTACCTTACTATGTCAAGTCTATCTTCTATGACATCATCATTCAATGTGGTCAAATATAGAAGTTACAAGTGATGTTAATTAAAGGTACACCTAACTAGGTCTAGCAGAGCCTAAAATAAAGAAGGATATCAAATCCTTGTTATGTTAGCCGCATTCATTTGAAGAGACTAATAAAATGGTGACTCCACTAGGGAATCAATACTAAAACCGTAAAAAATGATCACGATATTCTTGAAGAATCTAAATTTTTTTATGTCTTGATTTTTTATCTATGAAGTAACTTTATTATTGGCATAATTGATGCAAATATTATTGAGTGTTTATTGGTTTGATGATAGGAAGATCAGTTACTGTTTTGTCACTTATGGCAACTTTGTGTTGTGTTTGTTGACAATGTTCTTAGTGTACTACCAAGTCTGAGTATAGATGAATTATGTGTTGTGGTAAGAATTAGAGTGTGTGATCATGGTTGGAGAGTCAAGGATGTCTCTAGATGTTGTATGATCATGTAAGTTGGAAACAACAATAGAGAAATTTATAATTGATTGAAGGAAAATCAAGAAGACATAAGAACAAGCAGTGACTAACAATTCATAATTTTATTATTATATCAAATTTGTATGGATTCAAGTGTTACTGTCATGATATGATTATCTTGAATAGGTCATGTTGTTGATCCTATGAATCTATGATCACTACATGATTGGAGTACAACATGTTTCAGTTGACAAAAGATTGTTTTGTGTAAGTTAGAAAATGTTTGAACTTGTTTGAACAATTGGTGTTAGATCGGTGAGCGGTGATGATGTGATTGGTTGCAGTGGATGTTTCTATGATCCAGGTTTCAAGGTGACATGACATAAAATATTTTTAATGATTAATTACTATAACATTTCTCGAGGTGGATAGATTTAATCAGAATTTCAAAGTATGTTGAGGAAGTAAAAAAGTTTGACAATTCTTGATTTGAAATTAATGAGCGATGGATCTGAAGACAGGCCTAAATTTTTAATCCAATCTTCTAGATTGGTAATATGTTTTAGGGTTTAAGAATTGAGAGGGAAAAATTGTAATACATTTTTAAGGTGGTTAAATGCCCTAATGAAATTGTAATGTATTCATATACAAAGTGATGTATAATGTAATTGTAGATCATGGATGAAAAGGTGCAGTTAAGTGAAGAGTGAAGATAGGTTACAAGAAGCAGAAGAGTTGTGCTTAATTGGACCTGAACAAGAATAGGAGGCATGATACAACCATATCATTGTACTTGTTGATTCCTAATAGTTTTTGCAAGAAAATCCCTTAACCACGTAGACTTTAACAGGTCTAATTTGTAAATCCTTTAACAAGGTGGCTCTTTAGCTAGGGTCTGAAATCCTTGAACAAGGTTACTCCTAACATGGTAAAGCTCCTAACAAGGTTAGAGGTAAATTCCTTAATTGAGTGACTCCTAACAAGGTCATATCCTAACTGGGTATCATTCTAAGCTCATAAAAAGGCTATGCCTTTAGTAGGGCGCATTTCAAAAGAGTGAAAATATTTGCGGGTGTTAATCCCCATCTTGTTTTTTACGCTTGATCAGGGTTTCCATGATAAAATTATTGGTGTTACTTTGTTGCATGTGAGGATGATTGTTTGGTCACATTTTTTATTGAATGCATAAGGTTTAAAGTTGATGATTGTAGTTTATGGTATTGAATAAATTTTGTAAATGTATAGATCTGGTAGATTCTTGATTCACTCCCCTCCTCAGTAATATTGGGCCTTATAGTATTAACAATTGGTATTAGAGCCTACGTACTCTTTGTGGTAAGCCTAAAAACTTGAGGAAAAGATCTAATGATGAAGAAGGAAGGTCCTAAGTTTAAAAGAGACAAATAAACTATATGGAGTGAAAGGATGAAGATCTACCTAAAAGGTATGGGGCCACAATTATGGAGTCATGGGGAAACAAGATAAATTGTGATTACCACGACTCTTGATGCAAATAAATTGAAAGAGCAACAAGAGAAAATACAAGAATTGAAAGTAATTGTAAGTACTCTATCTGATACATAGTATATTCATGTACATGGACTTGAGATTGCTAATGAGGTTTGGGAAAATTTAAAGCTAATATATGGTGGAGACATACATTTGAAAAAAGAAAGGGTAGATAGTTTGAAGGGAAAATATGATGACATAAAAATGGTGGAAGGTGAGAACATTTCTCAATATAGTCAAAGGATAAAGGAAGTAGTTTTTTCTATCAAAGATGCTGATGGTAACATTGATGAAAGTGATGTGGTAAGAAAAATGGTGAGAACCTTGCTACCTTCTTATGCCATTAAAATTTCTTCTATCCAAGAATTGAGGACATTTGATATTGTTTCTATTGATAAATTGATTGGTAAGCTTAGTTATTTTGATTTAAGTAGTTCTATGATAATTGAATGCCTAAAGTTGAAGAATCTTTTAAGGCCTCTTTGTCATTAGAATCTGAGAAGAAGGGGAAACAAATAATTCATGATTCAGCCTGCTTGATAAGTTATTCCAGGGATCTTGAATCTATCTTTGAAGATGAAAGATAGCAAGAAGAACTTGAAGCTTTAATTGCAAGGATATTGCCTAGAGGAACTGGTAATTACAAAGTCACGTTACCTTTAAAGTATTTTTTATGCAATAATATTGGACATATTGCTTCTAGGTGTCCTAGTGGTGAAAAAAAGGATAAGATTAGATGAAGGTGTGACTAATGAGGAGTCATAAGTCAATGAAGAAGAAGAGATAGTATTTTTTGCAGTGAAAGAGAATTTTGCAGAAGGTGAAAAATTCCTTAGTCTCTCGCATAGATCAAGCCAATGAGTGGGTCATTGATAGTGGCTTGCCTCATCACATGACCGGTAAAAGAAGTTTGTTCGTCAAGAATGAAGAATTTGATGGTGGTGTTGTCACATTTGGAAAAAAATACACACTGTTTTGTTAAAGAGAAAGGTATAATTTATTTGAATGGTAAGAGTAATGTTGATGATGTCTATTTCGTAGAAGGTATAACACATAATTTTTTGAGTGTGGGTTAGTTCAATGATAATGGTTATAGACTTGATTTCAAAGGAGTTATGTGCAAGATACTTGGGGATCAAGTGATCTGATTGAAAATGGTAGGCAGACTAGAGGTAATGTATTCCATCTTAATACTACTGTAAGCAGTTGTTTGGTGGCTAGACTTGAGGATAATCGGTTGTAGCATAGAAGGTTATACCATGTGAACTTTGATAGTTTGGTCAAAGTTAGTAAGCTCAATGCAGTTACAGGTTTTCCACAATTAGTTAAACCAGACAACATGATGTATAAGGAATGTCAGTTGGGTAAGTTGACTACTTCTACTTTAAGTACAAAGTATTTTTCATTAGAGAATATACTAGATTTATTGCACATGAATTTGTGTGGTCCTATGAGGACTAAAATCTATCATGCTGATAAATATTTCATATTTTTTCTAATGATTACTAAAGGATGATGTGGGTAACTTTCTTGAAGGATAATTCATAAGATTTCTATAATTTCAAAGCTTTCAAAGCACATGTTGAGAATGAAACATGTAAAATATTTAAGTTCTTAAGGTCTAATAGAGGAGGAGAGTTCACTTCATCAGAGTTTGTCAAATATTGTGAAGAAAATGGAATCAAGCGGCAGATGTCAGCACCTAGAAAACCTCAACAGAATGGAGTTACTAAAATAAGAAATAGATCCATAGTAGATGATTCTAGGACTGTGTTGATTCAAATTGAAGCACCAAAGATGTATTGCAGAGAATCCATCAATACTATAGTTTACACTTTGAAATGGGTGCAAGTGAAGAAAGGAGCAAACAAGACACCTTATGAATTATGGTATGGTCATGCACCTAGTATTAACATTTAAAAATTTTTGGTAGTTGAAGCTATATCAAAAGAGATGATTTTATTGGCAAGTTTGATCCTAAGAGTAATGAAGGTATTCCCTTGGGCTCTGCTACTAAAAGCAAGGCCTATACATGTTTCAATAAAAGGACTAACAAGATGGTTGAATGTGCAAGTGTGAAGATAAATGGATATCCACAGAAATATGATGAAACAAGCAAGCAATAAGAAAGAAATGTTTTGGAATTTGTGCATGTGAAACTCCTAGAGACAGAAACTGGTGGACAGGACAATGAGGAAGAAGTGGTTCAACCGGTGGAGTAGGAAGAAGAAGTACCTAGACCTGAACATGTTATTCCAAGGTATGTAAGATTGAATCAATCTACTGATCAAATCATAGGTGTGCAAACAAGAAGGAAAAGTAGGGAAAGTACATGGGGTATGTGCACAAAGTTGTGGACCAAAAAGGGGGTATAAGTGGACACATTTTTTCTGAAATCAGGTAAACCTAAACTTGGAACAGGAGTTTGAGGGTCATGCACTCAAAATAAGAAGATCTGTAAAAAACTAAAATTGTAGTACTCTAAATCTAGTTTCTAGAACACTAATTGTTTTTAAAACCCGATAAGATTAAGAAGGTCAAACCTTGTGCACACGAAAATGTGTTCCTAATTTTTTTGGAAAAATATAACATAGTTGTTTGCATGTGTAGTATAAAAGGTATAGTTATATTAAGTATTTTTTAAATCCCTTCGGTAGGATGATAGGTAAGATTGAGATCTATAAGTTGTGTATTTTTGTGTAATTTTCTGTTGAGTATTTTTTTTCTGTGATTTTTTGAAGTGGTCGCATCCTTAGATTTTGGTACTTGTTCGTGCGTTGGGCATAACTTGCATCAAAATAATTGAAAATGAAATTTTTTTTTTTAAAAAAGTGTATAGAATCAAGTGTAGAAAAATAATATGTAATTTATTTTTAATTTGATTAAGTATATCAAAAGTTATTAAAAAAAATTTAGACATGTGTCTGTGGGGACAACCAAGACACTAGTAAAGAAAATTAAAGTTTACTATGCTAATGTTGTCCAAAAATAGAAAAATTTATATGGTTAGAAAGATAAGAAGACATATAAGATTATGGTGAAAATTATAAAGATATCCAGTTGACAAATTGAAAACCTGATAAAGATAAAGTTGAGAATTCATCTTACAAAATGAAAAAAGTCTAAAAGAACAAAAATGGAGGGAAAATGAGCCTCCAAGCCTTTGGGTCATTTTCCAAAGCTCTTCCCAAGCTATAACCTGATCAGGTTTCTAAATTTCAAATAACCCAATCAGGTTATGAAAAGAAAAAAGTACTTCAAAACCCTATCGGGTTTTGAAGAAGTAAAACTTTCTCCATAACCCAAGCTGGTTTTGAAGAAACTAAAATAGGCTTTACTCTAGAAGCCATAACTTCCACATATGGATTCTGATTGACTCCGTTCAAAATATGTTGGAAAGATATTGAGATGATATAATACATTATTAACCTATGATCATCTTTAGGCATCAACATTTTTTTTCCATCCATTTGAATCAAGTAAGGTATAAAATAGGCACTCATTATTTCCCATACATGCAACATATAGGAAAATTAGTATTCTCTCTCTCTCTCTCTCTCTCTCAGAGAGAGAGAGAGAGAATACTCATTTTCCTATACATTGCATGCATGGACAATAAGGAGTACCTATTTTATACCTTACTTGATTCAAATGGATGGTAGGAAAAACTTTTATTCCTAATGATGATCATAGATTAATAATGTGTTAGATTGTATCAAGATATTTCCTACACTTTTTGAATAGAGTCAATTGGACTCCGTATGTGGAAGTTATGGCTTCCAGAGAAAAGCCTATTTTAGTTTCTTCAAAACCCGATCAGGTTATGATGAATGAAATGCATAAGTTTTACTTCTCTCTCTCACTCTCTCCCTCTCACTCATTCTCTCTCTCTCTCTCTCATATTATCTCCCACTCCCAATATGTGAGAGAGAGAGAGCATACTGATTTTTTATACATTGCATGTATGGACAATAATGAGTACCTATTTTATACCTTACCTGATTCAAATGGATGGTAGAAAAAATTTTGATGCCTATAGATGATCATAGGTTAATAATGTATTAGATCATCTCAATATCTTTCCTACACTTTTTGAACAGAGTCAATCAGACTTCGTATGTGGAAGTTATGGCTTCCAAAGCAAAGCCTATTTTAGTTTCTTCAAAATCCGATCGGGTTATGGAGAATGAAATGCATAATTTTTACTTATCTCTCTCTCTCACTCTCTCTCTCACTCTCTCACTCTCTCTCTCTCATATTATCTCTCACTCCCAATATGAGAATGAGAGAGAGAGAGAGCATACTGATTTTCCTATACGTTGCATGTATGGGCAATAATGAGTGCCTATTTTATACCTTACTTGATTCAAATGGATAAAAAAAAATGTTGATGCCTAAAGATGATTATAGGGTAATAATGTGTTAGATCATCTCAATATCTTTCCAACACTTTTTGAACGGAGTCAATCGGACTCCGTATGTGGAAGTTATGGCTTCCAAAGTAAAGCATATTTTAGTTTCTTCAAAACCCGCTTGGGTTATGGAGAGAGTTTTACTTCTTCAAAACCTGATCGGGTTTTGAAGTACTTTTTTCTTTTCAAAACCTGATCGGGTTATGGCTCGGTTACCAAGGCTAGAAAGATTTCAAATTTTCAATAACCCGATTGGGTTATATGAAGTTTGAATTTTTTTTAAAGATGTGTCCACTTTTTTGGTCCACAACTTGGTGCACACACCCCATGTAGAATTTCAAAGTTTGTCCCTAAGACCATGAATGAAGATTTAAAGAATGATGATTGGATAAAAATAATGGAATAAGAACTTGATCAGATAGAGAAGAATGACACATGAATACTTGTTCCTAGACCAACAGACAAAAAATGTGATTTGTACAAAGTGGGTTTTCAGGAACAAACATAATGAAGATGGAGAAATGGTTCATAATAAGGCAAGACTTGTGTGTAAAGGCTATGAAAAAGAAGAAGGAATGGACTATGAAGAAACATTTTCTCATATGGCTAGACTTGAAGGGGTAAGAATTTTACTTCCTTATGCTTCTTATAAGAAGTTTAAAGTTTTTCAAATGGATGTCAAATCTTCTTTTCTAAATGAGATTCTTGAAGAAGAGGTTTACATAGAGAAACTAGATGGATTTTCATTGACTGAGAATAACGACATGGTGTGCAAGATGGAAAAGGTAATATATATAATGAAACAAGCACCTAGAGCATGGTATGAAAGACTACACTCTTATCTCATTACTTGATTGATTTCATAAGAACAAGTCAGGATAGAAATGTGTACTTGAATATTGAAGGTAATAAGGTGTTGTTAGCTAAAGTATTTTTTGATGACATAATCTTTGGAAGAAATGATGTGATGAGCTTAGAGTTTGGAGAAGAGATGAATAAAGAGTTTGAAATATCAATGATAGGAGAAATTAAGTTCTTTATTGGATTGAAAATTTCACAACTATAATATGGTATCTATATCAGTTAGTCTAAGTACATAAAGGAAGTATTGAATACTTTTGGAATGGAATATTCTAGGCCAGTTGGAACCCCCATGGTCACAGGATGCAAGTTATCTAAATATGGTGAGTCAATTGAAGTGGATGCAACTCTATATAGATCCATGATTGGTAAGTTGCATTATGTTGTTCATAGTAGACTAGATATTGCACAAGTAGTTGGAATAGTGGTAAGATTTCAAGCTAATCATATGTAATCGCACATGGTAGCAATAAAGAGAATATTCAGGTATTTGAAAGAGATAGAAGACTATGGTCTTTGGTATGCTCGCCAAGGTGATTTCTCTTTTAGTGTTTTTACTGATGCAGATTTGGTAGGAAACATTGATGATAGAAAGAGTACAAGTGGAGGGGCATTCATCCTAGGAGGAATAATTGTGTCATGGACATGTAAGAAACAAAATTGCATCTCCCAATCTACTGCAAAAGCTCAGTATGTAGCAATAGCTATCAATTGTACACAAATTGCATGGATGAAGCAGATCCTAGAAGGTATCAAAAAGAAGGTAACTAAACTTCTGGCTAGTTACTTCGATAATACAAGTGCAATGAACATTTAAAAGAATCGAGTAATGCATTCTAAGACTAAACATATTACAATCAATTATTATTTCTTAAGATAAAAAGTTAAAGTAAATGAAGTTAAGTTGGAATATGTGCCAACCAAGGAGTAGCTAGAAGATATATTCACTAAACCATTTCCTAAAGATACTTTTGAGTATCTGAGAGGTGAATTAGGGGTTATTCCCCTACTTGGATGACACTAAGATGTTGTTGTAGGCATCGACCTAGTGGACACAATGAATATCTTTCACTATTTGATTGATGAAGGGGACTACTCTTTAGGGGGGCCAGTCAGAGGAAAAGGAGGATGTAAGTTAGGGAAAGCGAAGTAATAATTTCTACATACTTCTTAGTTGTTCTATATATTCTTTGTATTGTATGAAGAAGTATGTATATTATTTATCCTTATACTCATTGAATGAGATCTTACATTTTACTATTATGTTTATGTAATTTTAAGGCCTCTTATTATAAGAGAGTATTTGTAAGAGCATGGGTTAAGAATGTATCAATAATATGTGCATCCACATATGGCTCCTAGTGTAAGTGTATTTTATAATCAGTTCCAATTGTGTAATCAAAACTGTATTTTCAATACCTAGAGGTATAAGACCATACAATCTAGTGGTATTTATGGTTTCCCAAATGAGATACCAAAAATGATAAAAGAAAGGATTCGAGATTTTAATGGTGGTAAATATGAATTAGCACCAAAATGTCTTAAAAATTTAGTAATGTGATGAATGACTATTTAGTTGATCATGATGATCTGATTATGAGACTTTTTGTAAAGTCCCTAAAGGAGGATGCAAAAGATTGGTTTTTAAAATTTTGTCAGACGCATTCAATAATCTCTTAGAATAAATTGAAGTTAGTCTTGAGTGAGAAATTTGGTGAAAGGATTTTTTTATCCTCCATGAACAAAATAATTTTATGCATATCCATATTGAGGATGAAGAGTTAATTAGAGCATTTAATCTTAGATTCATGAAAGCACTAATAAATATTCCTGAGAATTATAGACCTCATAATTCAATGACATTAGTTTGGTATTTGGGTCCTTTTGATTAAATTATGAGTTATAGATTGAGACCCAATAAGTTTGTGTGGCGCTTTTGAGATTACAATAAAAATTGAAAAAAAATTAAGGTATGGAATGATTATAAGTCTTAGGCCTCAAAAATAGAGCTTCATGTGGAAGAAAATGGTGCAATTCAAAGATTAACAATAGAATTCAAAAACATCAATGAATTGCTATCCAAAGTTTTGTTTCATATCAAAGTGTCAGTAATATATTTTAAAATGTAATTTGTGAACCATACTACAATGAAGTAATCATGAGTGAAACAAGTATGATATAGAATGAAATGACACCTCATGTACCTATTCAAAGTTATTGATATATGCATCCATTTCATATTCATGTTCTTGGAAGAAGTATCCTAAATAAATATGAAATTATTCTCCTTGATCAACTACCATTCACTATTATAAATAAGATCGAGCCCCAAGTATTTTATCAATAGTGTACGACTATTGTTGACTCCATATCACATATGTAAGGCTTGGTTGATATTTGGACAAGGAGGCTTGCCAAAAATGAAGATATTACATCACTGGAAGTTCAGTCACAAACTTTTGATTGAAATTATTTGAATGAAGTGTGCAAGCATATTAATATAAAGGAGGTTTTGCATCCCTTAACAAGTGGCTAGAAGTTGATTAGTAATGATTTTGTATATGTCAATGACAAGAGCCTTGTTTGAAATAATCTTTACACACCTTGTATGTCATCAATTAATGATTAAACTTAGGATGTTTTTTTTCCTATAGTCCATGAGGGACTTCATGAATCAAATTTAGGGTCATGTGCAATAGTTATTGTGATGATGACGATGATGAATTTGTTATTAAAGATGATGATATAGTGAAAATGAATGAAGTAGATGTGTTCTCACAACAAATGGTGTCTGATGCTAGTGAGGACATTTAGTTTGGTCAACAAATAGAAACATTGTGTCCACTTGAAAGTGACTTCCAAGATTTCAAACCCACTCTATGAAGAGATAATAGAAGAGGATCAGTTGATAGCTTGCCATAGTGGTTTTGAAAATAAATCTAAGAAATTTTCAATCACTTTATCTAATGAAATAGTGGAACAAGATTAGAAAATGTCATGAAGTAGAGTATTTGAATATGGTTTTCATCATTTTGTAAATTTATTATATGAGAATGTGAAATTTTGAGATGATGGGAATACTATTTTGTCTTGTGATGTAGATCAAAGTACTGATGAAATCAATGTTCTAATTTGTTGATCTTTGATTAGCGTGTATATGGGTATTATGATGAATCTAATAAAGATCAACATAGTACACGTGATCCCAAGTATATAACCTAAAAAGTTATGAAAGGAACCTTCAAGATGATAAAAAAAGGTATATTTATCCTTGTTATCATATTTTCCCTTGTGATCATCAAATAGAGGTGAGTAATCATGAATACAAGGTTATGAGACCACTTGAAACTCATAATGGAGACTGTGATGAGTTTTAAAATGCAATATTTAGTGAAAGTTATGAGTTTTAGGATAGCATGATAGAGATTGAGGATGATTATGAGGTTCATAACATTAGTGATCAGATTAAAAAAATATGTGTGATGACTTTAATGATCAAACATTTTTGAACTTATATGAATCTTCGTATGAGAGTTTGTATATGGATGTTAATAATGGTTTGGGAGATAAAACAAACATGCAGTCAAGAGTCTTTGTATGTGAGGAATGTTATGAATTCTTGCATTAAGTTCATGAGAGTGAGTATGATAATTTTTTCTTTGAGGTGCAAGCCGATGTTGAGGTGAGGCCTAATGATCCTACTCATATGGTGGAACTTAGATGCTTTCAATTTTTAGATCATTGTGATAAATATTTTATGAAGCATGGTAGTGATATTGATAATGAAGGATGTTACATTATGTGTGAATATCTACTATGTTATAAATATGAAATATGCATTTTAGGTTTTGAAACATTTTATTAAGTGCATGATTACATGACATCACTGAGTGACATCACTAAGTTCTAGATATGATGACAATGATGAGTATGGTAAATGGATGAATGATGTCAACTATAGTATATATGATCAAATTCATTTCAATGATATTTTCAGGTTGATCATACTAGTGTGTGATGTGAATCACATTTTGATGGATGAAAATATTGGTATTTCATTTTTTTGTGGCTTGGGGCTACCAGCTGAAGAATAAGTCTAATTTCATTCATTGAATAAGGAGCCCAATGGAATAGGCACCTAGTATACTTTTCATAGATTTGTATTCCTTCCATGTCCTCAAGGGACATGTATATTCAGAGAGAGACACTATGAGGACCTTCATATTTCTCAAAAAAAGTATGCAGTGCTTTTAATGTGAAATTTGATTATGACACCTAAAGACAACCTAAATAGCCATCTTTGAACGACAATAACTTGAAGCTTCTCGAGTGTAATAAAAAAATACCCAATGCGTATAATAATGGCACATATGTGAGTGTCCATGTCAATTTCAGCCTCCAGTAATTAGATTGGATTAAGCTCCAAAATGCCAAGTTGAAGGATGTAGTATTTAAATATGTATTTTACAATTTAGCTAACTTGATGGAATAGCCATTTTCAGAGAGCTTTAATTCATGATTAGTTGATTATCGATTATCAAGAAGAACCACTTATTGCCTCGAATTTTCAACATATTAATGTACTGTCATCTCCATTTTCAAAATCTCAAGAGTTCGTTTGATATTTTTTCCAAGTCCAAACCATACACAGTTCATTTTGTTTTCTTGCGTACATAGTAAAAGGTCTGCCAAAAGGCCTACTTTGGAGAATTGATATTTTACATCCAGATGATGGACAAGTTATTATAATTAATTCTTATAACTCTTTGAACCTTCATGTACCCCTATAATCAGTTGCAAAGTCTCAGAGAAGTGCTTGGTTGTTTTACCAAAACCAAGATCAAATGAGTTTTTCTCTGTTTTGATGTTGCATATTTTGGAGACTTTCAAGAAGGTCGTATTTGAACTTTGATATCACTCAGTTAAAGTTTCTTTAGGAAAATATTCATAACGCATGTGTTTATCATCTTTGGATGCACTCATCTTTCCAGTGGCAGCTACTCGGAGTATAATTTGATAGTTTTTTGAAGGCATTTGTTTTATAGGGTTCAAGTGGGTATAGATATGTCCAGCTGTAGAAATACTTAAGTATAGAACTTTGGTGATCAATATATTATACTATAGGCAATTTCATACAAATCAAATTTTTAGCATGATTCCTAGTATATCAATCTACATGCCACTTAGTTTTCGGGTTTCAGACATAGTGTTTGGTCAGTTTTTGAAAGTGTTTTTTTAGAGGCTTCAGGCTTGTTTTGGTCACTTTGTAGAAATATCATAAGTCAATTTTAAGTGATT
Source organism: Thuja plicata (assembly GCA_018584345.1). Taxonomy (NCBI): domain Eukaryota; kingdom Viridiplantae; phylum Streptophyta; class Pinopsida; order Cupressales; family Cupressaceae; genus Thuja; species Thuja plicata. The sequence continues at coordinate 7,700,862 of MU225293.1, read as the reverse complement.
TCCCGCTTTTTTGTTTTCTATATAGTACATGATGAAGTGGTTTGGAGTCCATCTTATAAGACAAGTTGTTTGGAAACGGAAATCTTTTAGGTCGGGCCCACAAGGAGACCTGACACATGTCATAGAAGATAAAATTCATTTTCCCTATAAAATTGATTGTAAATTCAGAATATTATTATTTAAATTATTTAGTGATTGAAATAATGATCCATTTGATAATTGATTGGCAAGAAAGGGTTGGCACCAAACTTCTTTTTCATAACTTGAATTAAAAAAATTGTTTGTGGTTTGGAGGGAGAAGGATTAAACACTTTTAAATCATTGTTACATATCCCCGGGCTCCTTTTTTGTGAATATGTAACTTTGAAATTTATTAATGGAAAGGAACTATTCATCAAAAAAAAAAAAAAAATGTTGATTAAAAATATCTTGGTCTGTACTTCACCCTACCTACATAGCATAGACTTAGTAATAGTACTATTTATGAGAATTCATCAGACATTAGAAAGGTAGTATGTGACAATTAAAAAATTATAACAACTATCCTTATATTTACAATAGAAAGAAACAATAAATCTATCAATAAAAGCTTTTAACAGCCCAAAGTAAATTTTTAAAATACATTTATCTCAATTATCCTATTTTACAATCTAAAAATTAAAACACACTTATCTCAATTATTATACTTTATAATCTAAAAACAATACCCTAGAGCTCTAGTGCTATGCTATAAACCAATGTCATCTGCCATCGTTTGTGTTGAATGCTCATACAAGCCGAAGTTTGTCTGTCGTGTTATATGGTGCTTCATTATCTTTGAATAACAGTCATTGATATAATGAGAAATCAAATGAATGAAAACCATAAATCACACTGCCTAATGCAAAGAATATACAATGCATTCTTATGAAGTTACGTTGCGAAGGGAATGAGTGATGCAATCGAATAGTAACACCTGTTTTTGATTGATGAGGCGACTGTTATAGTCAACAACCTAATGATGTGGCCAGTCAAATAACAAGGCACGAGACAAAGGTTATTACTAGCACTTGCATCTAAAGCTATAGATTTTTGATTTGAAAGCATAAATGAAGATTTAGATAGTAAGAGGAAGTGTATAAAAGTGATGGTCTAAAAAAATGGAGCATTATAGAAGGAAGTCTTTTACAGAGTAGCATCTATTTTGGATGAATTAAAGTTATAGTAGTTTTCTATTGGTTTTTTTGTCCATCTATAAACATGTAACCATGAGCATTTCTAGGCATTAGTTCCACAAGATTCACATCTCCAATAACGGATACAAAATTAACCTCATGTATTTACTTTAACAAATTATTTATGTATTTACCAAAAGATTTTACATATTATACCTAAGAGCATTTACCTATTATACCTTGGATAGTAAAACTATTTTCATTGTCTTTCTTTTGCACTTTTCATAGAATACATAAATTGGGATTAAATTTTTTTGGAGCCACAAATGTATGTGAAAGCAACAATATTGTCAACCATCATAACCTATATATTGCTTCAAAAGTTAGAATTTAAATATTTGTAATAATTTGATCTATCATGTTTCAATTCTAAAGCAAGAACAATCCCCCATTTTCTAAGCTAGTTAAAAGTTTTAAAAAATGAATTTTATACTAATTGATTGATATGAAGGGTAAGGGTAGATTTAAAATCCTTTAGTTTAGCAATTTGATGAGAACTTCCCAAAAGTTATTCCAAGTCCTCTGCAAATGTTTTTTGTTGAAGATATTTTCAAGAATAAACAAAAAAATTAATTGATTCTTTGAGAAATAGATTGAATGTGACTAGAGAATATTAAATTCATGCATCAAAGAAAACTTCTCCCTCTTGTTATTCGTTTGGAATGTATGCAATCAACACTCATACATGGTTGTACTTGGACCCTACATACATGAAAAAAAAGTAATTGTAATTCTTTTTTAATTGAATCATTTCATCAATATAATTATTTGTATTTTATTTACAAATTAATTGCATATGTATTGTTGTGTTTCAAATATAGACGAACAATATTTCTTAAATACATTTTGAGATTAATACTTTATCGTAAACTTCATTTATAAGTGAAAAGAATGAAATTTTTTATATTTATATAACTACTACTATAATTATTTCCATTTAATTATTATTATTTGTTGATTTAGTTATTATTATTTGTTAAGATTAAGTAGGTTGTAACCCAAAACTTCCTAGATTAGAGGCTCACAACTTAACACTTGTGTTGTAGGTTGTTTCCTAAACTATTACATAATTTAAACATATTATAATATGTAAATTTTATTTAATATCAAAATTTTAATTATATCAAGTTTGTAGAAAATATTATATTACTAAAATATTGAAACATAAACCACATTATTGTTGCAGTTAATGAAGATGTGGATATATTTTCTTTTTTTAAAATAGTGCTTATATATGAATATAAAAACTACAAAATATAATCACATATTAAGAGAAATACTATGCATGTTTTTGATAGATAAAGTAGCAAGAGGGTGTTGGCCAGTGGAACAAAGGACTAGTAGCACATTAACAGCATATTAATGGAACTAGTCAAAGCAGGTAGAATATTTTAATAGCATAATCACCAAATCTAACTCTGCCCCTATCAAAAACATAAACCACAGTACTAATCAACAGGATTAAACCAAAGTACTTAAGACCAACAGTAGCATAAAAAGTATTAGTTATAAACCACGCAGGGCTACACAAAAAAAATATAAAAACTAACATTATCTCGAACCGCAAAACAAGGGATCCGAGGGCCAAGCCCAGCCAAAATTAACCAACACATGGACACCAGAGATTAGTTCTTCCCACCCATCTATTTAGACAACAGGGTCCTAGCCCACTCCTCTTGTAGAAACAGGAACAGATCTTTGTTGTCCTCGTCCGCTTCCAGCCTGTCGCCCGCCAACTTTTCCTGCACATGACAGAGGGTCGTAGCCGAAGCATGCATGACCATTAGGAAAAATTTGTTGGTCCTCATGCAATGGTTCATCAGATCTTGCATGTTCTTCTTAATCTCCACAATATCCTTATCCAAATTTGAGAACCTCCTTTTGAGGGTGCCTTTAAATTTTTTTTTGTCCTCCATGGCCCCGATATGGGGCTTATCCTGAGGATCCTGAGGAGGAATCAGGGGCGGGGCAGGGTTATTGGAGATTTCCATGGTTTGTTGGAGGTTGGGCAGAGGAGTGTTACCAGTCCTAGGGGGACGCATATAGCCATCCGAGGAGCCTTTCTTGGACTCAGTGGAGTGGGAGTCATTTTCAGACAGGGAAAGCTCTTTAGAGGCCATTTCCATCATCCTAATTTTACACTATTCCTTGGCAATTCTATTTGATTTCCAGCGACCTGAGCAACTTAAGTCCACTTCTAGATTAACCTGGCTCTCCATCATTTTTCATTTTTTATTTTTTGGGCCTATAATCATTCTAAGGAGTGGTGTCAGCCTCTTTCCCCTCTTTGTACTCCACAGACTCAGAGACATAAGACTCCTCCTAACCCTCCTTCCTACTAAGAGGGTTTTTAACACTTTTTTTGTTGGTTATACCCTTTTTATCAGCCAGCACAGGCTCCTAGGTGATACAGATGGACTTGGAGGAGGAATGGGTGGGATTTTCAGTTTTTGCCAGGGGCTCCTCCTGGGGCATCATCTGGATAATCAGAGGGGGTTAGGGTGCCGGGTAGATAGCTTTGTGAAACTTGTAGAGGCAGAGAAGGAGGCCCTGATGTAGGATAGCTCTATCAGTGTTGCATTTAATATATAGGACATTACTCTCTATGGAGTGCAGAAGATAGAAAGGTATAGAAATTAAATCCTTGTTCCTAATATGATTCAAGAACGGTAATTGGTAGTTGTAAAACACAATGAACTTACCTTCCAGCGTGAAATACTTCATCACAATGAGGCAAGTTTTTGGCCAGAAGTTTGGCAACTCCTCCCTGTTGAATCCCCCTTATTTTCTCACCGGCAGCTCACCGTCCTTGAAAAATTATTTGAGGCTGGTAGGGTCGGGAGTCTGACTGGTCTTTTTGTATTTCCTCCCCACCATAGGGAGCCTAGTCACCTTGGCTATGACCTCTTCATTTAGCTGGAAGTGGATTCCCCGAACCGAGACACTCCTATTGTTCCAGGAAGAGATAAATTGTTTGGACATTCGCTCGTCATGCCCACCTTTGATTCTTTCCATGAAACCCCATGTGCCTATTTCTTTGCAGTAATGAGTCACCAACACATTAGAAGTGAAAGCCTCGTCCATGTTATCAGGCTCAATGCGGAGAGTGTTGCCTCCCATTTCAAGGGTCTACTCCTCTTGCGCCAGAATATCTTTGAATTCTAAGAGCCAAGTATTTTTGTAGGCCATAAAAAACTACTTGTTTTCATAAATCCTTTCTAAGGAAAGCTTATACTTAAAATGCTGGTCTTGAAAATTTTAGAAAATGGGCTCCGTACAGCCAGATCCAATGGATCTCTAGGTGCCATTAATAGCAATAATACAAAGGATAGCCAAAAAAACCCTTTGAGTCAGACAGCTCTTACTCCACACGTTTGAAAGGTAATGATAATTCTTTATGGGAATTTGAGTTCTCCTTTTCATAATCGTGAAAATCACGTGAACACACCATCACATGATCCAGTAAGGATTCGTAATGAATATGACAGCCTGGCACATTTAAATAGTAATATTCATTTATCCCACGATGAGTTGCTGAGTCACCGAAGGTAAGTCACTAATCACCCTCCAACTATTGAGTTTGATTTTTTTTTAGGCCTATTGCTGCCATTGAGTCAGCAACCAAATTCCCCTCTCTGTACGCATGACCTATAGTCATGCGCTGGAAGTTGTTGAGAAGCTCGTTGATCTCCATAATGATAGGTCTAGCACGCCATCCTGCACTAGCACCACTAGTGACGGTCTCAACAACCACTTTGGAATCCCCCTCAATTTCCAGCTGTCTGAAGCTCATTTGTTTCATGAATTTAATCCCCCAGAGAAGGGTCGTTCCTTACGCCTGGGTGACAGTGCAGTTATTGATAGGCCCAGCATAAGCCAACATGTTAGTCCTATTGAACAAAATAATATATAAAGATAATTAAAAGTCTTACAACATATGTATTTTACTAAATATATATAAACCAATAAAATATTAAAATGACAATGATTTTCCAAATTTATTTTAATAATTGTTCTATATTAAGTAAATCAAACTAAATCCATATTATTTTTCAAATTTATTGTAATTTTTTTATTACTTTTTCTTAGTTAATCATGGAGAATAGTAGGGAGTGGGAAGGAGAAGCCCCATCTTAGGGTGAGTATTGTGATCTCATAAGGTTTGATCTTCCTTATATTACTTATATTGTCAATGAACTCCACGTCTCTTGAAATGATGATTTTTTTGGTGACTGGATTATACAATCTATATGTTTTTAAATCAAGACTGTAACCTACAAAGATATAATTCACACCCTTGTCATCCAACTTTTGCCTTTTCTCCTTTGGCACATGTGCATATGCTACATACCCAAACACTCTCAAGTGTTCAACAGCTCATCAATGCTTTGCCCATGCTTCCAATGCAATCTTCTCATGGACTGCCTTTGTAAGACTTCTATTTATCAAATAGAAAGCTATTGCTATAGCCTCTCCCCAATATTCAATTGGGATTCCTTTTGATTTCATCATACTTCTTTCCATCTCAATGATGGTCTTATTCTTTCTTTCAACCACTCTATTTTGTTGTGGAGTATAACTGGATGATAGCTCCTTCTTTATGTCATTTTTCTTGTAAAACTTTACAAAAATATTGGAAGTATATTCCTCACTCTGTCTGACCTTAGGAATTTAAGATTGCGTCCACTTTCTTTTTCAGCCTAGGCTTTAAATTCCAAAAACTTATCAAAATCTTCAAATTTATTTTGCATAAAATACACCCATGTTCTATGACTGAAATCATCTATGAAGGTTATAAAATAAGTACACCCCCCAATGGAAGTGATTTGAATAGGGCCAACTAAATTAGTATGCACCAACTCTAATAGTGTTCTTTCCCTTCTAGAGTTTCTAGAATTAAAGGGCAGCCTTTGTTGCTTACCCAAAATGCAAGTCTCACACTTGCTACTGAACTCTTTAATACATGGCAAATCATCTACCATTTTGTTCTTGGACAATAAACTTAAACTAGCATAGAAAATATGTCCATACCTTAAATGTCATAGCTTAGAGGGGTCTTCAATCACGCTTTTGAAGGCTGATTGTTGTTGTACTATTGTACATGCTTGCTTGGGAGATGCAGCTGTTGAAATTGAAGAGAAACACATTTCTACCTTCAATGGAAACATTTGATTCTTTCTTATTTGGACTGCTACAATAATTTTATTACTCCCATCCTTCTCATAAATGACACATTGATCATTCTCCATCAGCACTTTATATCCATTTTGAATGAATTTTCCAACACTCATCAAATTATGCTTTATACTTGGGACAAAATAAACATTCTGAATTTCTTGTTTCTCACCTTTCTTGGTGCGGATCATAATAGATCCTTTTCCCACAACTGGAACAATTTCATTGTTCCTCATTCTAATTTTAGACTTTATAGATTTATCAATAAAAGAAAAAAGACTTTCCTTACCACTCATGTGGTTACTAAAACCGTTGTCCAAATACCAGACTTTGGGGCTGCCTTCTTCACCAATATTGCACATAATGAAGGCTATGGGATTATTTTCATCACCTACTTTAACATCAGCCACATTAGCACTTTGCTTTGACAGATCACTTTTATTTTTTCAGCATTCACTTGCATAATGCCCAAATTTATGGCAATAATAACACTCAATATTGTTCTTGTTCGAGCTATTGTTCTTCTTGCCTCCTCTAGAATTATACTGAGAGCTGTTAACTCCATCATTTGTGGCTGCTTGTTTTGAGCTTTCTCCTCCACCATTTTGTTCTCCGGAGTTTCCACGAGCTCTGCCTTTTGAGCCTCTTCCAGAGTTGTTTCTTCCTCTCCCCCTGCCTCTTGCATTAAATTGAGCTTTGAAAGCTTGATTTTGAGAAGAATTTGCTCATCTATTTATGTGACGCTCATGAGTTTGGAAAGAACCCATTGACTCATCAACATTCAATATTAAGAGATCCTTTGCCTCTTCAATGGCAATAACTAGAGTATCAAATTTGGAGGGCAAACTTCTCAAAATTTTCTCTACTATTCTTTGCTCCTCCATGGTTTCTCCATTGGTTCTCAACTGGTTTATCAAACCAGAGAGCCTTGAGCTGAAATCTAAAATGGATTCATTGTCCTTCATGAGAAAAGTCAAATTATCTTCGAAGCATTTGGAGCTTCACCACACGAAATTTTTCAATCCCTTTAAAACTTGTATGGAGAATATATCAAGCTTCTTTGGAATAATCAGCTGCTGCTATTCTAGAAAAGATTGCCTCTGTCAAGGAAGTTTTAATCAAGCTCAAAGCTTTTGCATCTTTCCTCCTTGACTCCTTCAACTGAGTCTTCTGATTATTTGTGAGGGCAGCCAACAGAGCTGGGTCAGTCACACCCATAAAGTCATTGACCACAAGCTCCCACAAATCATATGCAACAATTACGGTCTTCATTTTATTTGTCCAAACATCATAATTTTCTCCATTAAAGAACGATGGTTGCTACCAGCTCTTTCCTACATCTCCAGGCATGTCTCATGTGCAAGAAAAATAAATACCTAGAAAAAAAAAAGAAAAAAATTTGTCCAAACTCACAGGGATTGAGGACCAATAAGCTCTGATACCATGTAAAGAATATAGAAACACTCTATATTCTGGAAACTCACATAGAGATGCTTTGTTTAAGCAATGAATTAAGTCAAGAAAACCCAAAACAGGGCAAAGCATAAACACAGAACAAAGATGGAGATATGCAACTTTGTATTGCTTTTATTAATGTGGAAAACAACTTCTACAATAACCAAAATAAACTTGCAACTATTGGGGCTGCATACAAATTATCTGAAGCAATCATTGCTTAACAAGATAATCAATTACAACTGCTATTGCAAAACAGTTCTCTGCTAAAACAAAGCACTAAACTAAACTATTTTCTGCTGCGTACAAATAAACAACTTCTTACATGTCTATTAAAAAATAAAAACATTCTTCTCTTTATAAAGTATTTGCTATCCAAAAACAGAATCATATTTCAAAAGTCTGATTTGAACTTATCTCCCAAAGTCCACACAAAATCTAATTTAAACATATTTGCAAAAAGTCCACAAAAAATTAGATTTAACTTTATCAATCATAAAGGCTCGGGGAAATCTGATTTGAAAATCCAATAGAGTAGTGATTAACAGAACATAACAGAATGATTTTGTAAATTAACTTTAAAAAATCTAAAGCAAATACAGGTAACCAGAACCTTCGTAGCCCATTTGAAACGTGAGGTTTGGAACAGAATATGGACATTCATTAAAGTGATGGGGCTAGGAATATGTTGTTGCAACTGCAACTTCCCTGGTAAACAAACACAGAAAATAAGAAAGCACAGACAAAGAAAGTGAGAAGTTTAACCTAGTTCTTCAATGGTAAGCATCGAATTCATGAAGTAATTGGACAATAAACAAAATGCTCTATAACTGGATTGAGGAATGAGAAACTTTCGAAGAATAAATAAAAATCAGAGAAGCTCATCAAAGAAGGTGGTATAAGAAGAATGTTTGAGGGCTAGAAAACCAAGCTCTTGTTGAATTCTGGGCCTTTCTAGTTACCCTGGGTGGACACGGCAATTGAACAGTTTGACACTGTTGACACCCCCATTCTGTGTTATCTGTGAAAGATGTATAAGGTCTCTTCGATATCAACAACACTCATAGGGTCATCAAGTCAATAAAAATATCTGATAGTACAGAGAAATAATGTGTAGAACATAGATTTGGGGAGAAGATTTCGAGTACAGATTTCATATAGAGATCAGTCACCCCCAAACTATTATCTGATAGTACAGAGAAATAATGTGTAGAACAGAGATTTGGGGAGAAGATTTCGAGTACAGATTTCATATAGAGATCAGTCACCCCCAAACTATGATCTGAAAACCATTTTCAGATAGTTGTTTGCCCATGTGAGACAACTTCCGGTTGCAAGGAACCTCACAAGGGAAACCTATCCGCTAATTATTTAAGAGACTTCACACATGCCTAGCATGTCAACATTAGATATGAAGCTAAGAGCACATTATTTTAAATACAAATGCCATGATGAAGGTTTCAGGCTATGGATATACTCTACATGAATGTACAACAATAAAAACACTGACAATTTTACACAGTGTAACAAGCCAAATCCAACTCGTTGAGCTGGGCCCAAAGCTTATCAATATCTTATAACCCATATATATGACATACAAATTTACAAGCATAACCCTCTTGGAAAAGATTCATTTACATCTCCCTTCCCTCATGGTTGGGGCGTCCATGTAAACAGTCACTTATTCACAGACACATTTGTTATGACACACACACGCACGTAATGCATATAAAATCAGAAGTACGAGAATCTTGGCCAACGAAATTCATGTTTTTAAGTCTATTGTATGATAAAATCTGAATTAACATTGAAGTTTTAAAGTCGAGGTCAAATCTTTATTACCCGATTATATTCTAATTTTAACATTGGTAACATATTATATTCTAATTCTAATATTTGGAACATTTTATGTTAACCTTTCATCGTCGAAATCAAGTGTGTAATATTCCATAAAACGATTCTTATCACAATTCAGGTCTTATACTGCTTAAAATTCACTCTAGTCAATTATCAATCAAAAAGGGATATGATTGAATCAGAAGCGTTGATAATGAATGCATGTTGTGTTTCATAGAAAAGTTAATAAGTTTAAACTTTAATATACTAGCGAATTGGAATCCTGAGTGGATACCAAACCTGGTATCAAATGGACATCCCTGAAACACAGCAGTTTTTTTCATTATATTATCAATCATTTAATAATGCCCTGTAAATCCAATCAAGTAGATTGCAAAAGGTAAGTGGCCTACGCCAATTGCAAGGAGGCGTCTGAAGCTTCATTTTGGTGAATGCTTGTTTTGTGTTGGCTCAATCAACAAGAATTCCACTGCAGTGTTATTCTCAGTGCAAAGAAAGGCAGTGCAAAGAAAAAGAAAAGCCAATTCGACAAAAGAGAGCATTCTCCTCTTGATGAAGTCTAGCATTCTCCTCCTCAATTCAGTTTCCTTGCTTGCAATAGGATTGAGGCAATGATTTGAGTTGAAAAGAAAAGCCTCTTTCAAAATTCCATTATTAAGTTTCAGGAGCTAATATTCCATTTTGTACAAAATAAAACTTCACAAACACAAATACTTAGTCAGATTTTGGAAAAGCTTCCTCCAATATTACCTGGCATTTTACTCGTCAAAGTTCAATTGTTTCTTTCATATAACGTGAGAGACTGTTTGCATTACAAAAAAAAAAAAACATTGTTAAGTTCCATTATCATATTCATATTGGACGAAATAAATCGCCATCACGAAAAATGTGTTAAAACACATATACTTTGTAAGTTTTATAAAATAAATGCTTATCTTTGATATATAGTGTTGTTGTCTATGTTAATTTTTCTGATAGGATGGCGAGTCCGCAGTCTGAAGGCAATTTTTTTGTGCAAGGTATGAGAACGGCTACACATGAAAATTTTAAAAATCTATATAGAAAAGTTCCTCAAAATTCTACAAATTGGAGGACAGTATTAAAATGATGTTGGATGGTGTCAACCAATACCTAACTGCAAAAATTTTGTTTGTCTATATTTTTCTTTGACAATGGACTATAATAAGCGATTAAGTAATGAATTCGGGAAATCTAAATTAATAGTGTAGTGTTAGCTGTCATATAATTCGAATGTCTGGTAAACTTTTAAATATGATGGCTGGTATGATATCTTCATTGGTTCTGCATCAGATGTTTTCGATCTGGAGTTATGAACTGGTGAGACTAGAAATGAGAGACTTCATCTCCACATTTCACTTGTTCAAACCTCTGAACTTAACATCCCAACAAGTATAGTGGCCCAAGCAGTATAATGGCCCAACAGAAGTTTGAACCTGGTGGCCTATACACCAACAAAGTATAAGACACAATAATGATTAATTTAAATTGCTGTTATAATTCTGTAATATATTTATTACTATCTGCTGTTATAGTTTTGTGATTTTATGGCAGTGTTATGTTTCACATATAATTTTTTCAATTTATTGAGAATGTTTCGACAGCCGCTATGGAATTTTTTAAATGTCTCCGGCCATCTTGAAAATGGTCAAAAACCTCTGCAGCATTTTCATTTTGGAAATGTTTGGAAGATTTCTGAAGAATTTTTGGGATGGCTTCAGGGTGTCCCCGGCTGTCCCGCCCCATCCCATGAAATACAAGTATTTAGCTATTAATTAATTTTGTTATTATTATTATTATCTTAAATAATGTTACTGTACATAGATTAGAAGTAGACACGCATCTAGAGAAGCATAAGTTAAAGTAGGAAATCAGTTCATATACATTAATTTAGGTATAAAAGCAGGCACAAAATATAATTATAAATTGAAATAACAGCAATGAATAGGATAAAATAGAGTACTAAATCAAAAAGAAATATTGAAGAGAAAATATAATTATAAACTGAAATAATAGCAATGAATAGGACAAAATAGAGTACTAAATCAAAAAGAAATAATGAAGAGGTATAACTTTTATTATATACAATCCAAGATCATAAAATCACGTCACATTATATTGTAATACACTGAACTACATTACATTGCTACTCACAATGAGCAACTTCGTATTTATAACTGAGCATTCCTAGCAAATATATTATAATTACTACTTACAATGAGCAACTTCATATTTTTTCATATTTGTCGCATTATATTATAATATATGTGCTAGGAGACTGTCGAGGACTTAGACAACAAAACATATTCTTCTCCTCCAGTCTTAGGCAGTTAATAGTGTTTCAATATTTTCAGATTCACAAGAACCAAATCTTTGGTGTCCTTGGCTTCACATCAACACTATTGAATCTCGTGACATCTAGAGGATTCCTGCATAAAGTTCTTCGAATTTGGCACTAGCCAATTGTTTTTTGAGATAAGTTTTCTTTAGTTTTAGGTTGCATGGGCTATGATCGGAGGGTTTTTTGCTATTTCTTTCCTCCCGGTAAGCTCTTAAACCAGGTTTGATGTACATTTATTAAAATTAATAAATTTCATCTCGACTTCGACCCCTTATTCATAAACAAAAACATATCTACCCGCAGGATTGACTAGAATATTACAAAGAAGATACAAAGGAGAGGGGAAAATTATATAAAGAAGAGAAAATTATACACAAAAGATGCAAAGGAGAGGAGAACATTACAACACTATCGCTCCTTATGGTTCACGTCTGTCATACCAAGCATTCATCTTAAACCCTTTGGCATCGAAAGTATTCTTGAATTTTTCAATAGTATCATCTGTTTTAAATTTGGTTTTCAAAACCCATTTGCAACCAATAATATTCTTACCTTTGGTACGAGACACAAGTTCCCATTTGTTGATCTTTAGAAATTTCATGAGACCACAACCATTCCTTCTTGGTTTTTAGGTCCTTGCCTATAAATTTCTTCTACACTCCTTGTCTTTTTTCTAGCTTAAATATTATCTTCTTCATCATCACTTCCTGCAAAAAAAGGTTGGTCACAACCATTAAAATTTTCATTGGTGCACACTTTATCCTCATTGATATTAGGAGCACCTAGAACTTGCAAGTGTTCATCAAACTTTACATCTCTACTGACAAAAAATTTCCTTGTTTCCAAATAATATAACCTATAAGCCTTTGATTCTTCACTATAACCCATGAATAAACACTTATGACTCTTTGGTTCTAACTTTTGTCTCTTTTCATTATGAATGTGTACCCAAGAAATACACTTAAATACTTTAAAATATCCAATATGAGGCTTTCTACCACTCCATATTTCTTCTGGGGTAATATTTGTGAGATCTTTTGTGGGGATTCTATTCATAATATGTTCAACATAAGAAACAATCAAGCTCCAAAATTTATTATACAAACTTTTGGAATGCAACATACACACAACCATTTCTAAAAGACTTCTATTCATTCTTTCAACAACCCCATTTTCTTGAGGGGTATAAGGAACCATCTTTGGCATCTTAATACAATAATTTTTACAAAATGATTCAAATGCATAATTTCAATATTCAGCCCCATTATCTGTCCTTAAGAGTTTAATTCTTTTTTCACTTTGGTTTTCAACTAATGCTTTAAACTTTTGACAAACTTTAAACACCTCATTTTTTCTTTTAAGAAAATAAATCCATACTCGTCTGCTATAATCATCATTAAAACTGAGAAGTTACCTAGCTCCTAAAAGTGATGATAACCTAGTTCACGTAAATTACTATGAACGAGTTGGAGTTGATTATTATCTTTCCATGCTTTTACTAATTCAAAATCATCTTGATGGTGTTTACCTAACACACATCCTTTTCCCACTCCTTTAGAAGCTCATATTTTTGTTAGTCCTCTAACCATATTGTTAGTAACCATTTCTTGTAACCTTCTATAATTTATATGTCCAAGTATAGAGTGCCAAATTATTGACATTCAAATAGTTTGAGCAATAAAAGCTTGGAAGATTTTGGTTTTTATCATCAACAAAACCAACAAATTTGAAGAGACCCTCATTATGATTAACAATACCAATAGCAATTACACATGGGGTCTTTTTCTATCTCGATCAATAACTTAATTAGTAGTGACAACAACCTCATATCCATCTAAAGCATTTTTAAAATATTCAAATAAGATTTTCCCTTAATCCTTCAACCTATTAAATAGGATGAATAAAAAAGAGAGGGGCTAATTTTTTATTCAACAACACTTTTTAAAAAAATTACTGATTCGGTATACACATAAGTCATTCAAATAATTAAAAATGATAAACTCATGAAAGAACAAGAACAATGAACACCACAACACCAAATATAATGTAGAAACCCAAGATGGGAAAAATCATGGAGAAACTAATTCTCGTGAAATGAACATTGGTTAAGGTGACGCCTGTTAAGGTGATTTTTACAAGGGCTCACTATTGGTTGGGCTAACTACCTAGAAATAAGAAAGGATAATTGTTGATACAAATAGCCTCACTACCAAGAAAAAAAATTTACTGAAAAAATGTGAACTTGAGTAGGTGCACAAAGATAGTGTGCAAAAATGTGCCTACCCACTGAAAAAAATAATAAAATACCCCCAAAATGATCGATTTAATTTAAATTCAAATAAACCAACCATGCTTATGTTTGTTAAATTCCTAATCCAAGAACAAGGCTAGTTAATAGGCCTCGATAACAAGGTTGAGGCTTGGTAGCTTCATTTCCCTCCATTTCTGTCCTTTTTCACACAGTTTATTCTTCGAAATAGGTTTCTCAACTTTTTCATCATCGAGTTTACACATCATCAACTAGGTATTTGTAAAAGTGCCACCATAATTTCACACATCATCTAAGCTTTCTTAACATATAATTTTTTGTATTCTTGGACAACATTAACATATTATAGTTTAATTTATTTTACCAGTGTCTCTATAGTTCTCAAAGACATATGAGTATAATTTTTAAATACCTTTTGATCTAATTTACCAAATTTTCAAAAAAATTATATATTATTATTGTGCACTAAATTCTTTACACTTGTAAAAAAATAAATTTGCATTTTTTATTAATTTGATGCAAGTTATGTTTCGTGCACGAATATACATCTAATATTCAGGATGTGCCCACTTCAAAAAATCATCAAAATAATTACTCAACAAACAAATAGAAAACTTCTAGCTCTAACTCTTAACTATATTTCTACCAAAGGATTTTTGAAAATTGTAAATCTAACTATGACTTTTTTGAGGCGCTCACTCAACACTTTGTTATATTTTTATTAAAAAATCAGCCATAGGTTTATGTGCGCATACAATCTGGCACTCTTAATCTTATCCATTTTTTAAAAAAATTACTATTTTAGAAACAAGATTGAGAGTAATACAATTCCTTTTCTTTGCACATCTTATAATTTTGAGTGAATGACTCACATTTCTCTTTCAAATTTAGGTTTACCTGATTTTTGGAAACAAAAAGTGGCCTGTTATACCCCTTTTTCATACACCATCTTGGTGCACTTACCCACTGATAGAATTTCATCTTCCTATACATGAAACAATTCTATTTAGTAGCACAATAGACATTGACAATAATAGATCTGATACAAATCTTCTACTAGCATACACCTGGTTCCTACAACATAATATGTAAAGCCTTCTCTTGGTATCACAATAACACTTTGTTCAACTTCCTTCTGCTTACATACTTCTACCACAAATTTTCATACCCAGCCACACATACACTCACACTTAAAATAAAAAATGATTTCTCTATTTATATGTACATTCGATAAGATAATTACATATGTGGCTAAGCCTTAAAACATGTGGACTTCAATACAAAAGACATCACAATTATATTTAACATGCTACCATGGAACCTAAATATAGATCATACATAAAAGTATTCATACCACATTTCCAAGAGACCTAAAGATAGGTCACCCTTAAGATATGCATGTTATATATCACAATTACCGAAGATAGGTAAATTCTAGATCTGACGAAATACCACAACCAAGTCCATGACTTGATGAACAAAATTTATAAACCAAACAATAGATGAAACCCAATAGAATCTATCTAGACATGTAAAATATGACTATTTAAAAAAATCATCTAATGAACTGCAAGAATGTCCAAGTAGCAGGGATGCTAGAAATATCTTTTAAACTCAATAATTTGACAACAAGTACCATCTAAAACTTTATTCATTTGCAATCACCGAAACATACAGATATACTAAATAGATGAATTCTAATAATAGGAACAAGTACACTCAACACCATAGTCCAAAATTTGCACGCACTAAATTTGTTCGGCATATAACCAAAATATTGATATCTAACCGACAGCCAATAGGTAACCAACTGAGACTACCAACAACAAATCGACATAGATATGTAACCAGTATAAAGTTTTTGACATTAATAAAAATAATGTGAATATCTTCTCAATGAAATCAACAATCTCCCCCTTTGGCGTTGAAGCCAAAACAAAAAAAAAACTCCAAAAAGAATTGAAACACAACATTTCTGAAAATTCCAAAAAAAAACTCCCCCTGAGTTAGATATTCCTTTTACAAAACTCCTAATTTTTCTCTCCCCCTATTTAACATAATGGAAACAGGCCACACACTAGAACATAAAATCAAAGAAGGAAAATAGTCCTAATAGTAAAGACTTTCTTATACCTTTCTTTGATGATTGGAAACTACCTCTTCCACTCAGCCACATTAGAATTCATGTGGGCGCATAGCCTATCATGCTCATCTAAAAAAACAAAATACAAACTCTATTCTATAGACCAGAACCTTCACTCATAATTTTCTACATTAGAAAGGATACCAGAAACATGCTCTAAAAAGACTTCAACCAAGTCCTTCACAAGCTAAAATGTTTTCACCGGATCTTCTCTTTGTCTCTACAAGTGTAACACCTTGCACTCAAGCTGAAAAAACTTTATTCTCTATTTTACTCCTTCATCGTTGAAGTAATCATATGGCTTTCCTAATTCATTCAAATTTGTCTCAATGGATTCAATTTTTCCTCTCAAATTGTCAACAACAGTAGCAATACACCTGTAAATGTTCAAAATTTCTTTTATGCAATCCTTTATTTCACCGATCATCTTGGATAGTCTTTGTTTATCATCAGTACACCTATTCTCAATAGACTCTCTCATTATGTAGTAATGATGTAAAATATAGCTCACAAGCATCTTCTCTGATTTCTAGAAACCCTAGATATTGGCAAATTTGTTTACCGACATGAATTTTGTACCTCGACTCTATGTTTTCTCTACTCGGTAGAGACATCAAGAATGCAACCAAAGATCCAAACAGAAAGTTATAAGCATCTTTTACTGACATCTTGACATTCTGAAGAAAATTTTCCAATAACAAGTTACATAGATCAAACTAAACACCTTCCCTAACCATTTTATTATAAATATAGACTGCTATTGTAGATGTGGCACTATCACGATTTCAAAAGAGAATTTTGTAAGTTAAGTCATAGGAAAAATAACTCACCACTAAATCTTCAATAGTGTTTATAAAGACTGTGCACTCATCACAATCGATACCTATAAAGTCCTTCAGTTCCTTATGTTTTATCATCTTCTTTCCTGGAAGTTCTCCTATATTGCACAACCTAGTAATATCCTCAATTACTTCCTTTGTTACTGCATAGGGTTTGTCCAATTCCAAGTGTCCATCTCAAAATTGACTTAGCAAAAACATGATAAATTCCTTGTCATAAAATGAAAGAAATTCTCCCTAAATATTCAAACCAATATTACAAACTCTCTTCAAGTCTTTTGTCGACAATCCAACTTCTAGCTTTATGATCCTTCTATGGTCAAATTCTTTCAATTCTCCCTTCTTCAACATCCTTGAAAAAACTGCACTAGTATCATGAACAACCAATTGGTATTCCATCTTGGCATCTAAATATTTCTTTCTTCAACCTCTTTGAAAATTTTGATTATCCTTCTAGAAATAGTCGCAAATAATTTAAAATTTTCATTAAAAAATCTTGCTAAAAATTAATTATCGTTGATGAAACCTATTCATACGGCACACATCAATTTTTCAAAGTAACTAAAAGCATTAATTATTCATCCATCATAGCAAAGACAAGCCAGTTGCAACCAATATCACCATGGAGTATGGGAAACTTGACTGATATAGAATTTTAATACTCCCCCTGAGCCAAAACATTCAACTCGGTTACCAGAGCAATTGGTATTGGGATCCAGTACCACATAGCTTTCTTCACCAACATCTTTCTTCTTCCATACCATAGTTGTCTTATGCGATTCACTTGATACTACAACATTATTATCTTTTAGTTACTCGCCAAAGCATCAACATATTTGCATGTGTTAGCATAATGATTGGTATGACCACATTTAAAATAGTTGACATTCCTCTAACCTGATCTTACTAACTAAACTCTAGATATGTAGTGATTATTCTTGTGACCAAAATTGTGACACACAGATAAATTCTCATAAAACATATTGTTCACTCCACCTTTTATAACTAGATTTAAAGCTTGACTTTTGCATTGATTTACTTTATAACCAAACTTATGATAATTAAAGAAATAAACCTTCTATTCCTTCCTTACCTTACAATCAAAAATATTTTGACCAAAATTATTGCATTTGAAAGTTAAGATATAAGTACCTTTGAGAATTTGGTTGCCTTATCAGAGGGCTTCTTGTAGATGTATTTGAATTCTTTACATTGCTTGCTGCCTAAAACTTTGCTTTTGCTTCAACTACCTTCTATTTTCCTTTATCCTTTAGCTATGATTACGTACTAGTGAAACCTAATCCTTCCTTTTCCTTGTGATTATTCTTTAGGGGTAAAAGTTGATCGAAAATAGTGTATGTTTCATAAAATTTCACTTCAGATCTCAACATCCTTAATTCTTGATCCAACATTTAATTTTAATCTGACTTCTTCTTGATGATGTCCTTCAGGCTCTCTTAAGTGTTCTTCCATTCTTCTATTTTTCATTGATATTGTATACACCTAAAACTGGTCAAAGACAATCAAAGCTAACAATTAATTAAATTCAAGCCATTTGGATTAATTAAAATAAAAAATTCAAATAACTATGCAATTGAATTAATCGTATGATGATATAGTTCATTAAATAATAAATAAAACCCATTCAATATCGATACATGGATAAAATTAATCAATTCTTTAAAATCAATTATTCCTAAAATATCTCAACAACCACTACAAGACAAAATTCAATCAACCAATGAGAGGGAGAAAATGTGCACATGGATCGCAAATAGGCTTTTCTATCTTTACCATCCAATCTTGAGAATCAATCTTCTCTCTTCAAATTGGACACCTCAACAAATAGAAATCAACCTTGTATCTTGATCATGGTTAACTCAGCTCATATCTGACTCACCCCGTACACCTTGGGAATCCTATAAATAGGATGTATAATTAGAGAAATTCATATCTATCTTCATAGAAAGTGCACTATAGGAAATTTTTATTTTAGAGCTTAGTATTTTGAGTTCATTTAGTTTATAATTCTCATACAGGGACATCATAATGGGGGAATTACAACAATATTTGAGTGATTTTCATCATCTTACTTCTATTTGCATCAATTAATATCAATGTTTTCATTTTAGAACATAAATTCATTCATCATTTAAATTCTCATTCTAGAAGTTGTCACTTGAGGATTCTTTGTAGCTTAGAGCGATCCTTAAGTCCTTCTCGTTAGAGATCCATGAAATGTTCTTAATTATTTCAATTTTTGAATTCCTTCATTAAGATAGATCTATTAATTTCAAGTTGAAAGCATGTTGAATTAATGTTCATTAAGGTGTGTAAGCATATTACACACACACAAATGGTGCCCACCATGGGGCCCATGCCTCACTAACATTTTCATATAGTTTTTAGTGTTTATGGTGCAAATTTGACATTTGTAGGCCCGAACAGCACACACTCGTCGCCTATGTAGAAAATTTCAACACCTGTAAAGCATAAGTTCAAACCCTACATAGTAAATTTTATCTCTTGTACATAGAATTTTAAGGTTTATGCACAAAAGATAATTGCCTATATACATGAAGTTGCAGTTTACAGTTTTTTTAGCTTATACATATTCTTTTATCTCCTTTTTGTTGTCTTCTGTCACCTCCAAGTTAAATTTTATCGCCTAGAGTTTTATCTCATGTGAAATAAATATTGTCTCTTCCAAGCTAAATATTAGCACCTATGAGCAGTTTAGTGTTGCTTACAAATTTGAAGGTAAGAATTTTAAAATTTAAATTTTAAATCTTATTTTGTTTAAAATGTGTTGTAGATGGCTAAATTGAAGAAAGTTTGTAAGCCTACATTCATATTACTAGGTCATTACAAGGAAAAAGAGGCTAAAAGGTTGAAAAAATATGCTTGGAAGGTAAATTAGGAAAATTACATGGAGGGGATAGGTGAGGAAGGTAAAGCTCATGATACCTGTATATAAAACTCATAAATATTTATCAAACTTTCTATCAAATTCCTATATTGACATATATGCTTCTCCTTTTTAAAATGTTTTCATAAATTTGTCAATTAATTGGATTTCCTTCACTTTGCTTTCTTGTGTTGGACTAACCTGTATGGAAGGGGATTTATAGGAGCTAGAAATATTTCTAAGGTAATGTATAATGAAAATAAAAAATCTCAAAAATGTGCATAACTCCTAAGGTAATGTAATGTATAAAATTAGACCTGTTAAAGTCTATCCAGTCAAGGGATTTTCTTGTAGAAACTGTTAGGAATCTACAAGTATAATGATATGGGTGTAGCATGCCTCCTTTTCTTGTTCAAATCCAATTAAGCACAATCTTCTACTTCTTACATACTATGTTCACTCTTCACTCAATCGCGCCTTTTCATCTATGATCTACACTTGCATTATATATCACTTTGCTTTCAAATACGTTACAAGTTCATTAGGGAATTTATCAACCTTAAAAAATGTATTAATATCTTTCCTACTCAATCCTTATACCCTAAAATATATTACAAATCTAGAACATTGGATTAAAACTTTAGGTCAGTCTTCAGATCCATCGCACATTTATTTAAATCAAGAATAGTCAAACCTTTTTTACTTCCTCAACATACTTCCAAACCATGATTAAATATGATCACCTCGAGAAACATAATAAGAATTAATCATTAAAAACATTTTATATCACATCATCTTGATACCTAGATCATAGAAACATCCATTGCAACCAATCACATCATCACCACTCACCGATCTAATACCAGTCGTTCCAACCGGTTCAAACATTTTCTAACTTGCACAGAACATTATTTTGTCAACTGAAATTATACCATGTGGTAGTCCAATCATGTAGCGATCATAGGATCAATAACATAGCCTAGTCAAGATAATCATATCATGACAAAAACACTTGAATGCATACTGATTTGATATAACAATAAAATCA
Organism: Thuja plicata; assembly: GCA_018584345.1. Taxonomy (NCBI): domain Eukaryota; kingdom Viridiplantae; phylum Streptophyta; class Pinopsida; order Cupressales; family Cupressaceae; genus Thuja; species Thuja plicata. The sequence goes on along the minus strand of MU225293.1, from coordinate 7,679,595 downwards.
TTCACTATCAGTCATTGTTTGTTCTTTTGTCTTCCTGATTTCCCTTCAATCAATTATACCTTTCTCTAATGTTTTTGATAGAAAAAGCAGCAAGAGGGTGCTGGCCCATGAAACAGGGGAGTAGAAGCACATTAATAGCATATTAATGGCACCAGTCGAAGCTTACAGTAGATTAGTAGGTTATCACAGGCATTAAAAGTTCTGCCTCTATCAAAAACAAAAGTTTCAGATCTACTTAAAAAGATAAAACCAGAGAACTTACTAACAATAACGTCTTCAAAAATATTGTCACTAAGCCACTCAAGGCTCGACCAAAACAAAATTCTAAACTTAAAATTAACCCCCATAACAGAGCAGGGGAACCGAGGGACTAGCCCAGTCAAAAAAACCAAAACCATTGGCAACCAAATTAATTCTTCTCTCCCAGCTGTTTGGACAGTAGGGATCGTGCCCACTCCTCCTAGAGAAATAGAAACAGGTCTCTGTTCTCATCATTCGCTTCTAGTTTGCCATCATCCAGCTTCTCCTGCACATTGCAAAGGGTTAACACTGAGGCATGCATCACTTTCAGAGAAAATTTGTTTGTTCTCCTGTAGAGGTCCATCAGGTCCTGCATACCCTTTTTGATCTCTACAATTTCCTTGTCAATATTCACAAATTTACTTTTGAGGGTGCCTACGAAATTGCATTTTTCCTCCAATCCAGATGGGAGGGATTTAACCTAGGGGTCACCGTGGGGGATTTGGAGAGGGGTAGGACTCATAGTTCTCTGGGGGTCGGTCAGGGGGGTGTTAGCAGTCGGGCTCATATAGCCTTCCGAGGAAACCCTTCTAGAATTTGTGGATTGGGAGGCATTTTCTATCAGGGAGAGCTCTTTGGAGGCCGTCTCCAGCATCTTGATTTTGCATTGCTCTTTGGAAATTCTGTTAGACCTCCTATGGCTAGACCCGCTAAGGTCCACCTCTAAATTGACCAGGGTTTCCGTAGTTTTCTATTTTTTTGGCTTAAACTCTGTCTCGGGTGTGCTGTCAGCCCCTTTCTCTTCCATGCAATCCACAGAGTCCGAAACATGAGAGTCCACCAAGCTATCCTTCTTATGGGTGGGGATCTTAATACTTTTTTTACAAGATTTTTTCTCAGACTTCGCAGGCCCCTGGGTGATACGGATGGACCGGGAGGAGGAGTTGGAGGTCTTTTCGGCTTTTTCAGCGGGTGTTTCCTGGGGCATCATCTAAATAATCAGAGGGGGTTGGCGTGTCGGTCATATGGCTTTATGAAACTAGAAAAGACAGAGGAGGAGGCCTTGGTGGAGGATAACTCTGTCCGGGTTGCTTTTAATATCAAGGATATTGCTTTCAATGGAATGCAAAAGATAAAATGGAATGGAGATTAAATCTTTATTCCTAATGTGATTCAGGAAAGGAAGGTGGTAGTTGTAGAACACTGTAAAATTACCTTCAAGAGTGAAGTACTTCATAATAATGAGACAAATTTTAGGCCAGAAGTTTAGTAGCTCCTCTCTGTTGAAACCCCCTTGTTTTTTGACCGGCAGCTCTCCTTCTTTGAAAAATTGTTTAAGGCTGGTAGGGTCTACAGTTCGACTAGTTTTTTTGTACTTTCTCCCCACCATAGGGAGCCGCGTAGCCTCAGTGATTACCTCCTCATTGAGATGAAAATGGATTCCTCCCACTGAAACATTTCTGTTATTCCAGGAGGAAACAAACTGTTTAGATATTCTCTCATCATGGCCACCCTTCATACATTCCATCAAGCCCCAAATTCCAGTTTCCTTGCAATAGTGGGTGACCAGCATATCAGAAGTAAAGACTTCATCAATATTATTGGGTTCAATATGGAGAATATTACACCCCATATCAAAGGCCCGGTCTGCACTCGTCGGAATATCTTTGGGGAGCTGACTATAGTTGCATGCCATAAAAAACCACTCTTTTTTGCAAATCCATTTCAAAAAAGGCTTATACATACCCTGCCAGTTTTGGGGATTTTGGAG
>MU225293.1:7662545-7673659 GCA_018584345.1 Thuja plicata | reverse complement strand
GCAAAGAAGAAGGGGGTCGTGATTAGAGGTAGTTCTAGGGAGAGCCGACAAGATGGAATTCAAGCAGAGGTTCCAAGAGGAAGTGGCAAGGACCCTATCGAGCCTCACCTGGATTAGGTGAGAACCTTTCCTATTACTGGACCAAGTGAAAGGGTCACCCTTCAGAGCAAGGTCAAGAAGGCTTGTGGAGGTTATATAATCCGCCAGCTCCCCCATACTGTCCGAGTAATCTATGAGGCCACCACACTTTTCAGAGGGTACAGGGGGGTGTTAAAACCACCAGCCAACAGACAGTTCACAGAGCCAACTAAAGCAAGCCTGTGGCTCAACTCATTCCACAGAGACGCATGCGCATGCCTGGTGTTCGGAGCATAGATATTAAAGGTGGTCCATTCAACACCAGACCTCAAAAATGTGATAGCAAGGAAGCTAGGGGAAGATTTAACCAACTAACCAGTTATTCTATTCAGGTTCCAGAGGGTGGCAATGCCACCAGACGCACCCGCAGCTTCAGAATAAAGGAAAGCAGCCCCAGGCCAAGGAAGCGGAGCCAGAGTAGCAAAGGTACTAGCAGACATTTTTACTTCTTGTAGAAGAAGGATCTCCAGCTTGAGATCAAAAATATAGTGTTTAACAGCCGTTTGTTTGAGGGAGCTGTTCAAACCCCTCACATTCCAAGAGAGGCAGTTCATCTCTTACTTTTGAAGCTAGATTCCAGGGTTTGTTGCCTTCCTGCCGCAACCTCCCTTGTGGATCCTTTCGATCTTCTTACTCATTCAGAGGGTCTTCCTCTTGGAGTATCCACCCCCACATCTGCCTTTTTATTTTTGGTTTTCTTTTTGTGTTTTCCATTCCCCCACCTCATCCTTAGAGCCATCTGTTGAGCTGAGGGGGCTTTTTGTTACCCCTTTTGGGGTGTGTTTACTCATCCTTATTGGGTCAAGTAGCTCAAGGGCTACCACAATATTGGGATATTCCTTCTTGGCCAAGAAGGACTGTCTCTCCTCAGGGGGAGGCGTCAATGTTAGAGTAGGTTCCAAAACCATGGCTAACAAAGGAAAGGCTTCCAGAATAGTCAGGGTTGGGTCTGGGAGAGGCCTAGAGCATCCCAAGCCCATCTCCTGGAGGGATACAATCTCTCCTTCCTCCGGTGTCACCACATCAGAAACTGTATCAAAGACCACAGGTGCCTGCACACCCAGAACCATCACCATGGCCCCCGAGGGTGGCATTAACACGACTGAATCCTCCAACACCGCTGGAGGAGAGGTCCCAACAATACCTTTATCCTTGTTCTATTGCTTCTCTTCCGACTTGTTGGCCTTGTAAGAATCACCAGAGTGACCTCTGCATTCACATTTATGGCAAAATAGAGTAGCATTCTCATAGACTAATGCTTGGGTCCATCTACCCAGTTTGGACTTCAATGTAACAAAGTTGGGCAGGATTTTATTCATGGTGACATTCACGCAGAATCTAGCAAACACCAACCTGGATTTAGACCTTGTCACCTAATCTGTCATGATGAATGAACCAAAGGAATCCCCAATCCATCAGAAGACCTGCTTATCCCAATACTCGAGCGGGAGACCCGGGAGGTGGACCCAGATAGGAGCCGATCTAGTTAGGTCCGTTGCCGGATTGAATCCGGGCTTCCACTTTGCAAGGGCTAGGAAATGCTTTCCATAAACCCATGAACCAGAAAGCACACTGGTCATGTCCTCAAGAGTGGTAAACTTAAACAAGAAGAGCCCACCCGGCATGGCCGAAACCAGGGTCGATCCTTTGATCTTCCACTGGTTAGCAACCCATTTTTTGACCATATCAATGGTAGGTCAAAAATTGAAGAATCGACCCACCAGAGCCATCTGGAAGTCAGCCATCGTGTGATTCACCACAGAGTCCGGGAGTGACAGTTCTGCTCCTTCTTCCGTCTGAACAAAATTCACCAAAAGGTCCTGTAAGGACTGTTGGGCATCACCGACAAGAGCCCCTTTCCAGTTAGGTTTAGGAGATAGCATGGAATCAACAGAAGAAGACTCCTTTAGAGATTCCCCCATTGACTCTGGCACAGTGACCATGATCTGGGGTCCATCCAGACCAACAGGTGGGTCTGCTAGGCGGGCAGCATCTCCCCCCAGGGAGGCGGGCACGGGAACCTTCAGTTTGAAAATGAGTTGGGCGGGAAAGTGTGCAGAAGTTGCAGAGCTGTTCTACAAAAGACTATTTTTCTCTAATGTTTTTTCTAGCTTACATGATCATATAGAATGTATCTAGAGACATCCTTGATTCTCCAACCACGATAGAACACTCCAATTCTTACTACAACACATAATTCATCTATAATCATACTTGGTAGTACACTAGGAACATTGTCAACAAACACATCACCAAGTTGACATCAATGACAACACAGTAACTAATATTCCTATCATCAAACCAATAAACACTCAACAATATTTGATTCATTTATGCCAACATTAAAGTTACTTCATAGCTAAAAAATCAAGATCTAAAAAAAAATAGATTTGTAAAGAATATCATGATCATTTTTAAAGGTTTTAGTATTGATTCCCTAGTGGAAGCACCATTTTATTAGTCTCTTCAAAAAAATAGGGCTAACATAACAAGGCTTGGATATCCTTCTTTACTTTTGGCTCTGCTAGACCTAGTTGGGTGTACCTTTAATTAACATCACTTATAATTTCTATATTTCACCACATTGAATGATGATGCCATAGCAGATAGAATTCACATAGTAAGGTAAGAGTCTTCATGTGAATGTATTCCTACAAACGCTATCCCCTTTCTCTCCATTAAACAATGGCGTTAAGTGAAAAGAAAACTAAAATCAAAATAACAAATGGAAAATGAGAAGGATTTTTAGATTTTTAGCTTCAATCCCTCAAGGGATTGCAAAGAAAAATAATTATACCACTCCCTTATCCATTTACAAAATCAAAATGAAACAACCATTCTTCAAAATAGCATAAATAAATGGACAATTGTTTTTACACTACCATTTATTTATAATAATGATACATCTAATGATCATGTTGATAATCTACTTATTAATCTAGAAATGAAATAAAATAACATCCAACACTTCACTCAAGGCTAAGTTTAACATGTTCCTTGAATATGGCTCATCTATAAAATACTTGCTATAGAAAATGTGCAAAAAGAATCATAGAAATCCTTGAATATTTTGATTTGAAAAAAACCTTTATGCATTTAGTATAAATCACATGTTTGGACTCTAAACTATGAACTAGCTTGTTCTTATTAACATAATATTGACTATACTATTTTGAAACTGAAATTTTTAAGAAAACTAGATTGTATAGGCTATCATGTACAAAGCAATTACCATATTGAGAGTGGAAAGTCAAACCCTTAAAAATGAGAAAGAAGAAGATCATAAAGGATGAGTAAAAGTCTCCAAATGGAATTTCTTGTTGACACCTATCCTTCTAGATCTGATTTTTCTTTTCAATGTGAATCTTCATCTTCCCTCCTCAAATCAAATATTTTTCTTTCTCTTATTTGATGTAATATGTAGCTCATATATTTTAGTTACAATTGAAAACATTCCCTTTACTTTCTTTTTGTAAGAATCATTTTTATAAGGGGAAAATACTATTGTCCTTTTATAATTAAATGTTCAATACTAGAAAATTTATGAAATACTTGTGTTGGCCTCTCACCATTTTAACTTTCTTATATTGGCTTCCATGTCTTTAGATAACTTGTCCTTGGTGACCTTATCTTACTCAAATATATTGTAAAAATACTCTCATCCATTGGAGGAATAATACATTTTGATCTTGTATATTATTATTATCCCTCACCCCAATAATTTTCCATGTGCTAGAATATGCAAATTTTTGCAACTTACTACTTCAATGAAAATATTTACCTTTTCTCTCAAGCGGAAATGTGCGGATGTTGTGGCCTGTTCTATGAACAATACTTGTGCACTTCGTGACTTCATGTAATATGGGAACTCCTTGACGGAGTGACCCATAACTTGACAGATATCACAGAATGATCTATTTGGACTGGAGCCTTTGGTGTGGCCATTCTTCTTGCAGTTTGTGCACCATAGTTTGTCTTCTCTACTTATACCCCCCTCTTCATTGTCTTGAATTATTTTAACATTCTCTCTATATCATTTTGGATCATTGTGACCTTCTTCTTTAATCCCTTGTCACTACTTCTTTCTTCTTCGGAAGTGTCATCATCGTCGGAAGAAGACTTGCTTCTTTTCTTCGTAGAGATCTTTTGTTTTCTCTCCAAGTCCATCACCCAATTATAGGAATATTTGTATGAGGCTCATTTTCCTCCATAGATTTGATTTTAGGCCCTCCATGAACCATCTTTTCTTCAGACCATCCGCTGGCTAACTCTCCATTTTTCCAACTAACTCCTTTAGTTGGCGAATGTAGTCCCACATAGTCTCCTTCTTGCCTTGTTTGGTACCGTATATCTCTGAAATAATTTCATTGTCATCCCTAAGGAGTTGAAACTTCTTCTGGAATTCTTTCTTGAGTTCATCCCAAGTGGTCACCTTTGTTTTGTCCACATCGGAGTACCAGTCGATGGCTACTCCTCTAAGTGTGGTGGGGAACTGTTTCACCCATTTTGCTTGGTCGGCGACTCCATTCACCGACCAAATTATCTCACATGTACGACAATGTCATACTAGATCTTCCTTCCCATCTCCATGGAATTTTGGCAGCTTCTCTTTGTTAGTCTCCATGTTTACTTTTCTAGGTGTCAACTGTATTTGTAGCACCGGTTGTGTTACAAGCTGGGATGGTATTGTCGGCGTCGGTACCCAGAAAATGTTTGGTACCATACAACTTGATGTCCTGGAACTACTAGAACTGTCTAAGCCTGGTGGGATACTATGATCCATGTGCCCCTCTGTCACTTCGATCCTCACGGCGGTAGCGGTATCCTAAGCCTCCCTCCATGCGACTTCCTCTTCTTCCTTCCTTTGGGCTTCACTTGCTTCTGTCTGTGGGTTTAAGGTTAAGGACACAAAAAAGCTCCTTATTTCCTCTAGGTGGTCCTTGTCACTTCTCTTGGCCTCCCAGTCAGATACCTCTAGATCGTCACCTTCACTTACTCCCTTCGGTAGTCCTTTGACGCATCTTTTGTATCTCTCCCTTTGCTTGGCTTGTTGTTGTGCGAGTACATCTTTTCTAGTGGCTTGTTCCTCCTTGAGTTCCTTCTTTCTATTTTTATTCAATTTATTGGGCATGAATTCTTTGCTCACTTCTCCACTGGGCAATAATCAACACATCAATTTATTTTTTTTCCTTCCTGAGTATATCTAGGTAGTGGCGCCAAATGTCACTGGGGTAACCTAGTTTACTGATGCATAGACGTTATATGAAAATAAAAATACATAAGATCTATCAGAGAATACCAGATTCTTTATTAATCATTTGTAACTTGAGTACATTTACAATAGTCACTATCAACATATCTTGAATAGAAAGTACATTGCTTATATAAAATTGAAGGGGTGTGACCAAACATCATCATCCATTCCCAACCTTCGATAGTACTAAGTACCATTGGAACCCATTCCCAACCACCATCCAGTAGTAACTAAGTACCGTCAGAACACACATAATATAACTAACACCTACATAGCATAAAATAAGCTCTACAGCTAAGAGACAATATTTCTTGAAATCACCAAAATGGGGCCTAATAGAGCATCCAATTATGGGTGCTAACGTTTTAGGATGGTACAATACTAAATATTGTTGTCATTTTAATTATAATAGTGGTTAATTAAAATATATATCTTAATAGAATGTAATTTAACTCATCAAATGTGTAGAACAATATTTAATACATCTGAAAAGTCCTAGGTATTGGTTCTTAAGTTAGATAGAATGATAAAAGGAAGTAAATTTTTCTTCTTTTTGAGATGTGTTTAGTGCTTTTGAAATGAATTATAGAGAATATTTTATTGCATGGTGTTGCATAAATTAGATTAATGTAAAAATTTAGAATCCACTACTTTTTTGTGAATGTAAGTGCATATTTTGTGTATCATGTGAATGTTATGTAAAAATAAAAAGTATAGCATGAATATGATAAAATATATAGCCTGGAAAGAACTTCTATTATGGGTTAAAACATATCTGAAAAAGAGTTCATATAATCAATGCATTATTTAGCAATGAGCATTACAATACACATATTTTTTATAAATACTTTTGAAAGATCATGTTCATCCAATGTATTAGATCAATAGGTCAAAAACTAATGACTAATCATAAATTCATATATTCCTTATCATGTTAGACACATATGCATTGTACAAGGGTGATACATATAAATGATAGGAAACCTCTACTATTAAACTGTTAGAATGAATTTACAATAACTGAGAGGGGGGGTGAATCAGTTATCCTCAGGTCTAGATGTGCCCATTTAAACTTTATACCAATTTGAACAACTCATATCTGCTCGGCAGTGATAGCATAAGTCAACAACATAAATATGTAGTTTACTGTTCAAATATAATCAACTTGCAGAAACTTACCAGTAAAACACAACATAAACATTCACACAAGTTGACACTAGTATTTAACGTGGAAACCCAATATGGAAAAAACCACCAATAACATGCTATCAAGTTTTCACTCTTCTGAAGTGAGCTCTGTTAGGAGCCAACCCTTTTAAAGGTTACAAAACACATTGCTAAATGTGACCTGGTTAAAGGATTTAATCACCCTATCAGGAGTAGCCTTGTTAGAGGACTTAGAACATTCCACTTGAATGTCACCTTTCTCAAAGGATTTATACAATGACTGTTAGGTAAACCTGGTTAAAGGATTTTTACTGATATAATGGTTAGAAAGTAATCAGCGGGTGTGATCTGATACATACAACTTACTTTGCAAATCCAGATCCAATTCAGCTCTAATGCTAATTCACTGAGTGGCCTCCATTCTCATTTCAATCTTCAGATCTGCTTGGAAATCCGCCAAGCAATCAATCTCGCAGCTCTCTGCTTCTCTACTCAGCCTTCTCTACTTAGATCATGCCAATCAGTCAGTTAACTATGCAATCCTCTTGCATGCTCTACATACTACCATGAATAACCCCTTGAGGTTATCTTATACCTCTTCATCTAGGTAAAATAAATCTTTGCCGTTTAATGAAGATCGTAGATCTTAGGTTAGGTTAGATCTAATGGATCTTTCCATCATTACATTTAATTTATTTCTCCAAATCAATCACTAATTGAATATTTTATCCATGCATTAATTATGTTCACCTGTGCATTTAAATAGTATGGAGAAATCATGTTTATCCTTAATTAACTTTTCCATATCCCAATAAAATCAACTATGTCAGCCAGAGATCTCAAATCTTAAGAATTACCAAAATACTATTGCTCGGCCAACACTGTGTTCCTCGCTAATTTGCTGACACTCAATCGACACTAGAAATTATGCTCGGCATACACTAGTGCTCAGTCGACACAAGCTTTCTAAGCACAAATTGTTCACAGTAAACTATCATCAAAAGATAAATAACACATTACTTTGCCAATGTGCCAACTGATCAAGTACCCTTGTGATTTCCCATAACTCAACCATTTCACTTGGTCTTCTTGTTAAAACTCCTTCATCAATCAATAGATATGGTACTCAAATAGATAGAAATAGTCTTACCATTAAAGGTTTGACGTCAAATATGAAAAAACAAAAATTGTTTCCATTGTAGCTTTCCAACAATCTCCCTCTTTGGCATTGATGGCAACACTAAACAATAAAACAATAATTTTCAACCATAGTTACCATACAATCCAAAAATTCTGCCTGTGTTCCTTGATATGAATATTTTTTCATTAATGCCTTTAGTTTCATTCTGATTCTCATCTTGTAAGACTTTTCTCCCTCTGTGTCTGTGATCACACTGAAATCTTTTTGTTTCTGTTCATCTGTAGACTCCTTTCATTAGTCTCTCCCTCTTTGACAACAATCTCTTTTTCAGTAATCTCTTCCTTTTTCTCTAAGTATATAAAACTCTCCCTTTTTCTATTTCTGTTCATCTGTAGACTCCCTCTTTCATTAATCTCTCTCTCTTTGACAACAATCTCTTTTTCAGTAATCTCTTCCTTTTTCTCTAAGTATAGCAAACTCTCCCTTTTTCAGTAAACTTCTCCCTCTTTGACAACAATGCCAAAGACGTTGAAAACTTCATCATGCAAATTCTTCTGTTCTAAACTTTGTATCATGTTGTTCCTATCATCTTACTTATGACTGATCCTCTTTTCTGTTCAAGTCTTACTTTCACAGCTTTAGGAAGCATCCTAAAGTGTGACTTCATGTGCATCAATGTGTAAAATATTCTGAATATAACATTTCATGCAATAGTATCATTCTGAACTAATTAGCCTCAGTTAGGGGAATCACCCCTAATTTTCCTCATAGATACTCATGAGCATCCTTGGGTAGTGCCTTTGTAAATATGTCTGCTAACTGTTCTTTAGTAATCACATATTCCAGTCTCACTTCCTTTTTACGGAACTAGCTCCCTCAAGTAATGATACTTGATAGCTATATGCTTTGTCTTAGAGTGCATAACAAGGTTTTTAGAAATATTAATGGCACTCACGTTATCACAATATATGAAAACTAGTTTTGTGATCTCTTCTTTCATACATTTCAATAGTATCTTCAACCACACAATATTAGAACAATTAATTGTTGATGCCACATGCTTGGATTCAACTGTAGATTGTGAGCTGCAATTCTATTTCTTGCTTGTCCATGAAATTATTCTTTTTCCCTGAAGAAATGCTCCACCTATGGTGCTTTTCCTGTCATCTACATTTCCAGCCCAATCAGAGCCAGTGTAAACTCTAAGCTCAAACTTATCATTCTTTTTGTAGTACAAACCATATTCATTTGTTCCCTTCAAAAATCTCAAAATCCTTTTTACTGCCATCATGTGAGTTTCCCTAGGATTGGCAGAAAATCTTGCAACAATACCAAAATACAATGCAATATCAGGTCTATTGTGTACAACATATTGCAGCTTTCCAATCATTGATCTGTAAAGGGTTTGATTTACTTCTTTTGTCTCATCATTTTTTGTTAGATTTTGTCCAATAGCCATGGGTGTACTCACTAGTTTTGAATCTTACATTCCAAAAGTTTTTAGTATCTCCTTAACATATTTTGATTGAGTAATATAGATACCATTCTTCATCTGATATATTTGTAAGCCAATAAAAATTTTTATCTCACCAAACATAGACATTTCAAATTCAGTTTGCATCTCTTTTGCAAATGCTTGGCATATAACATATTGTCCACTAAATATAATGTCATCAACAAAAATTTCATCCAATAATGTATCTTTACATTGCACTGTCTTCAAATACAGATTGATGTTGTCATTGGTTCTAGCAAATCCAATCTTTACCTAATAATTGTGCAATCTCTCATACCATGCTCTTGGTACTTGCTTCAATCCATATAATGCTTTGTGTAATCTGCAAACCATGTTCATCTTACTTGAGTCAACAAATCCATCATCTTGTTCAATGTAAACCTCTTCTAATATTATGGGACAATTGAACAATTCAAATCTACAACTTTATATCTGGTGGGTCTGCTTTTAAAAGCAAATCGAGTTCATTTTCTACTGTTTAGAGATAATTCAAATCCAATTATAAGATGAATCTACCTTTTGTTTTTCTCACAGATTATGCTGACCTCCAGTGCCACATTATTAAAAGTTTGTATGATAGTAATGTTTCTCCAAAAAAGTTATCAAATAACAGTCGAAGAAGAGTAAGAGATGAGTGATTTAAAGAACCCACGTATTCTCTCGAGTGTATAGCAATTTTAACCTCAAAACCAACGCTTGATATGTATGATTTTAGCCAGCCCATTATTTGCAAAGATCTAAAGAATGAGAGGAACTACGTAGCTCTGAAGAGAATAATGATAATGCTACAGAAATAACAATGTAAAGCATACTTAATATTAGTGATAAGAATGGAGTACCAGCTGCCTTATCTAAGAAGTCCCAATGGCGATCACCAAAAAATTTAATACAACGTAGGAGACGATTATCCTCCTCAGACGTCCATAGCTTCTAGTTTAAATTCCCTTTCTCAGACCCTTTCCAACTCATCTCTCGAGTTCTACTTAAGAATGACACTGAAAAAGGGAATGAATACTCTATTAATGACACTCAATATGAGAATGAATACTCTATGAATGACACTGAATAAGAGATTGTATTTAACTCTTCATAACTCACTTGATTGCGCATTCTCTCCTTGCCTTGAAGTGGCGTCATTAGATGTAGACTTTTGTGGTGCAGACGTTCTACTCGTGTTGGTTATGGATGCTCTTCATAAGACTACAACAAGAGAAAAAATGGTTTTCAGTGCGGAGGGCCACAAAGATTCCACAGATTTTGTGTTCCACGTGATGGGACTAAACTCATCAAGCACAACGAACCATCAAGGTACACTTTAACCTATCCTTCTATTCAATTTTACTACATATTAAAACTAAAAGTTTAAGGTGTTGGCTAAGTTCTACATAGAATGCACCAAAGATAAAAAAAAAAAAGTCAAACTTTTTTTTTTTTCCAAATTCATGAAAACGCAGTAAGTTTTTGCCAATTTTTCTGTGGTTTTCCACCACAAAATATGTAGATCATGAGAACATATGCTGAAAATTTTGCAAAAATTCGTGGTGTTTTCAGATTTTTCAAATTTGGTCAATGGTGCACTATGTCGCGTCCTTAAAGTTTTAGTGTCTCTTTCGTCTTGGATTTCTTTTTAGTAATGTTATAGACATTTCCCAAAACTAAGACCCAATAGTATCCTGTTAAATTTAGATTATATTCATTTTTTCCTTTTATTAGTAATATTCATTTTTTCCTTTTATTAGTATTTGTTGTTAGGCTAGATACTATTGCAATGAGTTTTTCTTAACAAGTGATTAAAAAAACTTATTTCAACCAATTGCAATTAACTATTTCTATTTAATTTTTTTCTAAAGTATACATGATAAGTTTTTAAGTTAAAAAATCATCAAAATTATTTTTCT
>MU225293.1:7644199-7662411 GCA_018584345.1 Thuja plicata | reverse complement strand
TTATAATATATATATATATATATATATATATATATATATATATATATATATATATATATTTCAAATATATTGTAATTAAAATTTGTAAACAATAAAATATAATAATAACATGTTTACAGTAATAAAATATTAAATATAGTATCTCATAAAAATGTAGTTTATAGTAAATTAAAAAATTAATTTTAAAAAAAATTAAATGATAGATAATTATATATTACAAACTATGGTTAAAAACTTTCGGAATAATAAATTTGTTGAAGTCGAAAAAAGGAGAACTGATCATTTGAGGATCACTTGTAAAATTATCTTATAATGTTAGGTTAGTTATTTTATCTATGTGGAGAAATAGAATAAATAAATAATATTTAAAAAAAAAAAAATTAAGTGCAAACTTACTGGTCAATAGTTGTGTATTTTCATGGTTTTGCAGCCCATAGTTTAATCTTACCACTTGGTTTTATTTGTGTGATCTTGAGTGTGTAAAAGTAATTGCATGTTTAGTAGTTAGGACTAGCTAGGTAGGTGAGTGGTTTCATTATTGAATCTTTCTATGAGTGAATTTTATCTTAAGAACTATTTACAATTACCACGTTTATGTCTCCTACAAAACTTTTCATACCAACGTAAAAGACCTTTAATTTATTGAAAATCTATACAATTTTAATTGAACTATATTTGATTGATGATCGAACTTCTTAGTCTTTTATTTTTATTAATGTTCAAATATTTTTTAAAAATATTAAAATAATAGACACATGTTTTTGGAAAGATCCAAGTATTGTTTTAAATTTCATTATATAAAGATAATTTCTAACATTTTTTATTTAAATTATTTAATTAACTTAATAAGTTATTATTTTATTTATTTCATCATTATTTTATATACATTCATTTATTTATCTATGAAATATTTTATTTTAGAGATATTTTATTGATTTAAAATATTTTATTTAATTCTTTTTACTATTAATTTGACTTCTTTATGTTTAAAATAAATATAAACATTCAATAAACTTTAATTCTTAATATTTTTGACATATTTTCACTAAGATATAATACAATACTACGATGTCTTTATATTTAAAATAAATACAAGCTATAAAAAATATTGTTATTCTACTTTCATCAAATATATATCAATTGTATTATAAGTTATATCATACACATAGAATTTGATTCTATCATTATAAATATGTGTACACTAATTATTTAAAATTTTAAAATTTCAAATAACAATTTTTTGTTTTGACCACATTTGATAATTTGTAAATATATTTTAATATAATCATACAAGACAATTCTATTTTTTATGTTATGATTTTATGAATTCGATTGTGTGAAGAATATTTATCATCAATGTTAATGATCTATCACCAGAAAGCGACAGAAGAAAAGAAAAGAAAAATAAAAATTTCTCACACAATCAAATTCAGATCATCATGTAATTCTACTTCTTGAACATTAATTTATAGATTATAATTATAAATATTCTCTCTTTGTTTTATTTTCTCATTATCAGAAGCTAGCAAGAATGTATGGTGAAAAGTATATATGTATGCACTTTCTCTTTATATTTTGCTCCAAAATGAGTTGCAATATTAATATATTCTAAGTGTCTATGATTTTGTGTATATTCATTCATCGGCCGATTAATGAGAAGGTCAGTCACAGCATCCAAAATTATAGGTCTTGGAAATGAGAATAGACCCTTAGAGAAAATTGGATGTTGGTAGGAGTATTGAACTAGAATCTGTAACTTTCGACCTTTCAATAATACCATACACTCATGTTTGGTACAAGTCCTCGCGTGACTACATATGCATACCATATTCCTTTAAATAGTTTTCGTCAAATTCATTATTTGTGAAAACTAATCCTTACGCTTATATCACGGAGGAGATCAAATTTAAAACACAGACTCTCTTTAGGTGATTACGCCATAAGCGTTTCCATCTCCAACCTATTTTTTGGGATCTATAGTTGCTATTGGTGAAAAAGGTAGTGACTACCATTGAGAGATTGTTGATTGTCGATGCCTTGAAGCCCCTGTCTCTGCCAATGGGACTGAATCAATAGGGCTGGTGAAACCTTTTCTTTTCCTCACCGCGAAAGGACTGCGTCACTCATATGGTATATGGGATGAAACATGGAGAGGAAGGTGGAGTGTTGCAACTATCTAAGTCATAGACATTCACATTTCTTGAAAAAATAAAGTGAGAAAAACACATTGCCCCCTTCAAACCCTGTCAATTCTTTGACAAAGTCTTTGCAGAAGTTATCTTTTGTCCTAGTTCGCAAGTTTGAAAATCTTGTCCATCAATTACTATTGACCCTCCGACTCTATATTCCTCACATCTATTTCATCAAGATTGTGGATTCTATTTAATAGATAAATCAAAAGAGAGAAACTTGCAGATAAACATTGGTGACCATTGAGGAATGTTCAAAAGTGTGAGCGAGGCACTAATTGACTAGGTATAATAACCCTAGAAGGCCTATGAGAAGGTTACTAGTTTAATGGGTAAAGCTTTGGAAAACCTATTACTATTTAATCCATAAAATATGTTGAGAGTTTCCCACAATCATCTTCATTTTGTGATCAATCATGTATTCCAAAATATCTATGGTGGCCTATAGGCAGGCCTATGTAGTGGCAACAAATAGTATGGCTCAACAGCAGAGCCCACTTCTATTCCCACTGCCTGATGAATACTCCGCATACCTCTTACTTGATGAAGATGAAGATGTAGATAATGGTGACTCCTTCTCCTAGGTATTCTATGTATGATCTTTCAATTTTGATGCAAACTCCAGGCATTGTGTATCATGATCCACATCTAAGGAATTAAATGATATCCTTTGCCTGTAAAGGATTATTTCTTTTAAATTCTTTATAAAACTTAATGAGCTTTGAAATATCTAGATAACTTTGAGGATGAATGATTTTTAGCACTCTCAATAGCTACGGAGGCTGCTTCCATGTTCTTTTTCAATTAGGAAAGCTCATTCAACAATTAACTTGTATATTCCTTTGATTGCTTGGGATAAAGTTTGTTTACCCAAAAAGGTAGGGGGGTTGGGGATTAGGAAGATTAGGCCTTTCAACAAGGTGCTTCTTGCAAAGTAGATTTGGAGGATTTTCCATGGTAAAGGGTAATGGCAAGATTTCATTGAGGACAAATATCTCTCCAGTGCTTGTTTTCTTTCTTTTTTTGAAAATGATGATACCCCAAAATGCTCCTGCATCTGGAATGAAATCACTAACGCCAAAGACCTTGCTAAGTCAAAAGTGAAGTGGAAAATTAGCAACCGGCACAATATCAGCTTTGGGCATGATAATTGGATTCTGTGAGGACCCCTGGAAGATATGGAATGTTTCAACTCTTCGAAGGAGGATTGTATCTTACATTTCAGGGACATAGTGTGTGACTACAAATTGGGAAACTCTTGGGTGGATCTATCCTCTATCTCCCAGGAGCTACCTTCATTACTCACCGCTCTCAATGCCACCTCCCTCTCTCAGAATCAATATTCTTTCATTTGGTAAGCTTCCCCAAGTAGTTCTTTCACATTTGCTTCGGCCTACTCTATTCAGATGCATCTGGAGGTTTCCCCTCCTTGGGTGCAAGCTTGGCTTCCAGGCCTTATCCCTAAAATCAATGTTTTTTATTGAATTTTTCTACAAAATCACATTCTTACTATTGATAACCTCACCAAGCGGGGAATTCCCATCCCCAACAGGTGTGTTTTGCACCATATCAAAGTTGAGATGGTAGGCCACATCTTTATTCACTGCTCTTATGTGTGGGTGGTTTGGCATTTCTTCCTTTCTCTTTTTGGGCTGCAGTGGTGCTTCCCACCCACTATTATGGATCTCTTTGCCCAAGGGACCGTTCCCTTCAAAAATACTGCTTTTCAAAAATTATGGTCTTGGGTGCTTCCTCACCTCTGTTAGGGCGTTTGGAAGGAATAAAATAAATGCATCTTCAGGTAATGTAGTGTTACTTCCAAAATTCTTTTTGAAAAAAATCACCATGCTCTCTTGGAAAACTTTGTTATTTTCAGAAATCCTAACCCTTTTGCAGGTGTTGATGATGCTAATAATCTCTCTATTACCATTGATAAAATAAATCTCTGCACCTGGCTTCATCCCCCAGATGGTTGGGCTAAATCCAACTTTGACAGCGCGGCCAAGGGCAATCCTGGGAAGGTGGGAAGTGGTGGCATTATTTGTAATAGCTATGGCTAGGGCATTTTTGTTGTTAGTTTTCCTCTAGGCACAAAAACCAACCATTTTGCAGAAGCAAGTGCCGCTCTTCATGTGACCAAAATGGCTCATGACTTGGGAATTAGAAATTTATTATTAGAAGGGGATTCCCAAAACATTATCAACTATCTCAATTTGAAACACGAGCCATCGTGGACCATCGCCAACTTGATTGAGGAAACTTGATCACTCTTGAAGACCTTTGATAAGGTCCATTTATCCCACGTGTTTAGAGAAGGAAACCAAGAAGCTGACTAGTTCACCAACTGGGGAGTCAGAAATCAAAATCAAACACACTGGCTTCACGGTGGTGACCTCCCATGTGAAGCGTTGGATTTAGTTGCATATGACTGAATCCATGGAAAGGAGGGCTTCATAAATACCAATTATGATTTTTAGCTCTTTGAATGCAAATGGATTTTCCATTATTGGAAAGTACAAGATAGGTTGGATTGGGAAATCACATCATATAACACCCACACACTTATGGATTTCTCAAACGCTTCATCAAAACTTACTGCTCAAGCCAAAAAAATAGAACCATCTGGAATACTTCAGAGATTTTTGGATTGAGCCTCTATGGTGCTTTCTATCATGAATTTCTTAAGATGGGTGGGGAAAGGCATAGGAGGGAACCTACTAAAGACTTGGAAAAATGGAAACAGTGCACCAAAATCTGGAAGTATCATCAAAGTGAGGGCATTTCCACCTTCATTAAGAGGCTTCATGATGGGAAGTTGACGGTGATGAATATGTTCGTCAAGAACTAGGATGAGGGAAGAATAGAGATAAATGGAAAAATGTTTATGGTGACCAAGGAGGTTATCTTGGAAGTCATGGGGATTCCTATCGTGGGAAAGAAATTCTACAGAGATAGGAAAATATCAGACTCGGCTATAAGCGACTTTGTCAAAAATGATGAGGAAAAGAAAGGGCTTACCATGGTCAAAACCCACTACCTTCCGAAAGGGTTAAAGATACTATGATGGTTCATGTTACGTGCCATCATCTACTACATAACACTGGATACAAGGTTTGATATAATTCATACCTATCACTTTGTCCTATTGAACCATTTTTGCCATAATATGAAGGTGTCTATTCCCTTTTACCTATATGCTTCAATTAATGATAATATAAATGGTTATAGAGAGAAGGCCATAGCTAACCCTACCCTACACAAGGGCCTTCTATTTTTAATCTATAAATAATTTAATGCACAAACCCTAGGAAAAGAGGTGGTTAAAAAAGACAAGGTGGAGATCTCTGGCTCGGATTACATCCCCTCAGAGATGGAAGATAATGAGGGTCTACATTCTGACGATGAAGAGGAGTATGAAATGAAAAAGAAAACTCTGGGTTTGTCCTCTAAAAAGTGAAGAGTGAGTTTAAAAAGCACCAAAAAAGAGAAACTGGTTACCCCCAAAAAATGGAGCATCGTGATTATCTCTTCTGAGGAGTACATTGAAGATGATATGGATACAGAGGAGGAAGGAATTACTAATGACAAAGGCACACAGAGGAATAAGTCTACCATGGGTAAAAACAACAAGGACAGGAAGAGGGATTTGAAAGAGGAACAAAAAACCCCTGCGGACAACACCCGTAGTGTTTCCCCTGTTTTGGGTCAAAATCTAAAGAGGAAGCTCCAGGACGACTACAAAGACACTAATTAGACACCCCACTCCCCTCAGCTCTCTCAACTACGTGACACCTGCGTGACACAGAGAAGGATGATAGGCAAGATAATGAATTTTGTTGCTACATGGCTGAATAGGTGAAGATTATTGGGTGGCGTGATTTCAATGTGAAAATATCAAGGATGAGGATTACTAGAGAAATCATAAACCCTAAAGTAATAAAGAAGGAGGGAGGCCAAATCAAGCTAGATGAGCTCATCGACCCTTCTTTAGTGGTGCTTAGCGATAATGCCAAGGAGTTCAAAATGGACCTGCTTAATAATTCCCATAACAACATGGTTGATAATTAAAGAACCATCAAATGGTTATTCTACGAGGTGGAAGACCTCAAAAAAATGACCAAAAGCAAGGATAAGGATAATATGGATAAGACCACAGAGGATCTAGAGATTAATACTAGAGTGGAAAATTTGGAAGAGAACATGACTAGGGTCAAATCTACCCTTAATAATATTGTCGATCAGAGCTATAATATCCTAAAGGCATCTAAAGAGCACACTAACATAATCATTGGGAAGCTGGAGGCTAAATTAGATGGACTGGAAGTGGAAAATACAGAGGTGGATTGATCAGAATACTGAACAGGGTCCCAGTTAGTGCACCAAAGCTAGAACCAAGAAGATCAAGGACAAGGACATGGCGCTAGATTTCCAAAAGATCAAGGATTCAGTGGACAACATGGAAATGCTTGAAGCCAAGGTGGTTACTCTGATGGTGGTTTTGTCTTGAGGGTCCCTGGTTTTTTCTGTTGACACTCTTCTTTCTGCTTTCGTAGAAGCTATTTTTTTTCCTCTAGCCTTTTCCAGGCCTGCTCTGTCTTTTTTTGTTTTTCTTCATTTAAAACTGTGCTTCATGATACTTCTTTTGTGTTTTGGGTTTCAGGAACCCTGTAAAACCAATTTTACTTAATCAAAAATAATTAAATTTTATGGTCTTAAAATGGAAGCACTTCCATGTTAAGAACATTTAGCCCTCCTTAGGGGGTGTTTTAAGCCATCACCATGTTGTCCTCTCATTTCTGCCCCTTCTACATCTTCTGTGCCTGTTTAGGTCCCTGATTGGGCCTCTCTAAGCATTATTTATCCCACCTAGCACATTTTCCAGGAGTTCTGACTCCCTAGGTCAAGTGTGACATCGACCCTGACCTAGGTCAGGGTCAACCTAGACCTCAACCCAGATCCCCCTTTCCTATTGGAAAGTGTGTCGGCTACTGGGGGACATTCAAAAGTTTATTTTCCTACTTCCAGATCAGTTATTTTGGGTTCCAAAGTGACGACTCTAAAATTATATTTAATATAGGTTCACTTCTAGGGGTGTAGGTGTAATTGCAATTTAATTCTCCTATGTAGGCATCTCTAGAAGATTGTTCCCTAGATTGGTATATAAGGAATCTTTCTCCTCATTTGGAAAAAAATGATCTACTTGGAGAAAAGTGCATTATCGCCTACTTTCAAGCATCTATTATTCTACATGTTCTCAAGCTTTCAAGTGTTCAACCATGGTTTTCAAGTCTTCCTCTCAAGCATTCAAGTTCTCAATTGAAGATCAAGGATTCAAGCATTCAAGCCTTTGAAGGGATTTGGTTGAAGTATTCAAGATTCATCATTCAAACCCTAGATCTATCCATAATGATGGTGTGATCTTCCTTCAAGATCCTTTATGCATCCTTAAGATTCATTCATTATTCCTTCAAGGTGTATTTCAAGCATACAATCATGGAGGTTTATGGTTCCTAATATTGAGTCCAAGCTTTCATATTTACATACTTGTTTACATTAAAAATATAATTGCATATCTATTTGAGGATCATTGCCTCATTGTTAGATTTACTTCTACTACTTGCTAGCATTCTCTATTTGAATTATTGCTTTTAAGATTAATTTGGAAATCAGGATTTGACTAAGGCAAACCCCTTAGCCAATAAACAAAACCATTTTTCTTGTAGGTACAGGTATAGGACAGTGAATTTAGGAGCAAATTTTGATTCCCTTTTCAGCCAAGTACCAGGAACCGCAAACAGAATTTCCGTTGGAGCAGTGCAAGTTGAGGTCCACATTTTGGGGTATGATTACGCCCCTGCAAAAAGGTCAAGGTCAACCTATCTCAGAAAGAGAAAATATTTCTGGGTTTTGTTTATCTCTGCATTTCTGTTCCAGATCCGGTTGCAGAATTTCTCGAAACTCAACACAGACATCAGAAAATAGGTTTTTCCAAATCTGCTACATTCCAAGGTAAATATTTTATTTCAATTAGGGTCTTAATAAATTCAAATCTATTACATACTCTTCATACATTATTCAATATTTTAAGGCTTTCTTCTCTCTTCTTATTTCCGATCGATTGATGCATTTGTTCATTAACCATTTTCTTGATCAAAGTGGATCTTTCCTTTGTGAAATTTGGGGCTAGGAAGAGAATCTTATCTTCTCCTCAACACCAATTTCATACCTTAAAAAATATACATTTATCATATTCACATCCCATTCAACCCCACATATCCCACACATACATCATTCACATTACACATCATTTTATTCCTTTACATTTTGGTGAACCCGCGATAGACAACTCTTTCTTTTTGGTGTTAGATGCTTTGCCTCTTTTCCTTAGAGACTATATTTTGCATACATATTAAATTATTTTTCTTTTATGCTCTTGCATTTTAAAATACAAAAAAAATCTACATACTCATAAAAATACAAAAACATTTTGTTGCATTTCATTCACTATGAAAATCTTTAAGATGCTTGGGGGTATGGTTATCTTCCTCATTATTCTTCTCTTAGCATCACTTTATATTAATTATTATGTTTATGAGAGTATCATCCATTTCATCACATTTTTTACTCTTCATGTTTCACTTTCCTATGCTATTTTAAGATTAACAAATACTAGTCTTCCTACTTTCACAACTTTCATTAAGAATTAGTGTAGCGGACTTATTGCTCTTTTGGATTCTATGAAGAATTTGGTAGATGATACCCCATTTCATAATCTTCCTAATCCTAATCCTATCATTCCTAATCTAACTCCTAATATTCCTAATCCTAATCATGTCCTTCCTAATCCTATCATTCCTAATATTCCCACTCCTATCTCTCCATCTTCTATCCCTAGTTCTTCTCACACTCATGATGGGGCTCAAACTATGGTTCATGATGTAGATGTTCAATAATTCTTTGATTTACCTTCCCCTTCTTATCTGATCCATGATGATATTAAAGGGAATAGGAATGAAACTTCTTCTAAACCTATCATTCTTCCTTACACAAAATTTTCTCATGATCACTGTAAACAATCACCTCCTGCAGATTCTTTACAAGATATGTACACTATCGAATACAATATGGTGGCTAAACAAGGTTATAAGGGTTTAGGTCTTGGTGTTAATGAACATGGTATTAAATATATGATTCATCTATCCCCTAAACAAGATAATCATGTTCTAGGATTTCTAGTATCTCAACTTGAGGTGGTTGATTTTGATCATTTCCCTCCTCTTCATATTATTCTTCCAACACCTTCCTTAGATTACCCTGATACTCTTCAAGATGTGGTTAATAAGGTGTATTTTCAATTAATAAATTCTAAGAAAGAGATCTTTAAACCTATGCCAAAATATTCTCTCTCCAAGTACAAATGTCCTTTTCAATATAGTAATACACATTTACTTGCTAATTGTATGCATTTCAAGATGTATGTTATAGAAAGAGCTGCTTTAGGAATTATATCTCACTCTCATGCGGTATTACAATTTCTTCATAATTTCCATACGGGGAATACCCCTCATTCTTCAATAATATAGATCTTTCTCCCTCTTGTCTCTTCACTGGGGGGCAAGAGGTACTTCTTCCATTTTTTTTTTCTAGGATCCATTATGCTCTTAGAATGTATTTTTATTTGAGCTTAATTGGCTATTATTTCTATATTCTATCCTCATGGTATTGTATTATGTTACATATTTTCTTTTCTCATAATCATCCATAGCCCTCTTCTAATATTCATGATCTATCTTTTCTAGGACATTTGTTTTGTAAAAATATCTCTTTGTTACAGCATCTCTTGATATGATTGGTATATCCCTTTCTTTCATCCCTGGGGGGGGGAGGTTTTCCTTCTTTATCTTTGTCTAAGGATCTACTTTCCTTAGCTCAGTGGCCTTTTTTTATTCTACAACATTATTTCCTTATAAAGACTTATGTTTTGGCTATGGATACCCTCTTATATGAGAGGTGATTTTCCTAGGTCATCACCTCTTCTTTATTTTTAAAATTATGTTCTTTATAAACCCTTTCCCTTGCTTTGGTTTAGAGTTTTCTTCCTTCATTCCAAGATTCCACTTCCTCTTTATCGCAGGGGGCTTGATGATTGAATCTTTGGTCCCTCTTTGCTTTTCTTTGAAAGATGATATTTATCCTAAACACTCCTCTATGGTGGGGGTCTTGTTGATAAGATCTCTTCCTCTTTGAGGATCTTGTTTCTATAAGTGACATATCCTTTTCACGATTATCTATTCTCTTAGATGTCAATACTCTTCGCTAAGATTATAATATACATTTTTGTTAACAGGATATCTCCTTACTTTGTGAAGTAGGTATCCTCCTTCTCTTCCTTATCCTGTCTATTAGGTAGCCACAATAAGGAGGAGGGAATATATATGGTCTCCCTTATACTATAGTTTACATTTTACAATATGCTAAATCCTTGGAAGGTAACTCACCTAAGTTGCTATATCCTGAAGAGACACGCATTTTTACTTTTATTTTTGGTAAATCCTTGGAAGGTAACACACATAAGTTGCTAAATCTTGAAGAGATATGCATTTTTCAAATTCAAATATGCTAAATCCTTGGAAGGTAATGCACATAAGTTGCTAAATCCTAAAGAGACATGAATTTTATATTCCATAGAGATACAAGAATGTGGATCTATGGGTAAATTCCAAAAGCCGTCAGAAGACGCATTACAATTAAAAAACATAGTTTATGGGTGAACCTATTGGGCTCTCCCTCCTTGGTGATTCATGGTTAAATGAGCATCTTACTAGGTGAGGTAATCACTTTCTCTTTTCTCTCTTTCGGTTTCAAGCTAGTAGGAATAGATCATGAAGCTATTTTATTTATAGTGTTGCTCTTGTCTTGCTTATGTAGTCATTTATGCTTTCTATGATTATTTTCTATTTGCTTTCATACCTTTGTGTGTGCATGTTGAGTTAGAATCCTTGGCCTAGGGGCTCATTTCCTTAATCAAGTGATGTTCTACCTCGTTGTGATCTACCAAAGTCTTTCTTCTAACTTTACCGTGAGTATGTTCTATTTCTATACTCCCGCTAAAGTGGGGGCTTAATGTATCATCTTAAACTGGAAGAAATTCCATGTTAAGAAAATTTATCCCTCCTTAGGGGGTGTTTTAGGCCATCACCATTTTTTCCTCTAATTTTTTCCCAATCTGCATCTTCTGTGCCTGTTTAGGACCCTGATTGGGCCTCTCCATGCACTCTTTATCCCACCTGGCACATTTTCTAGGGGTTCTGACTCCATGGGTCAAGGTCAACCTTGACCTTGACCTAGGTCAAGTTTGACCTTGACCCTAACCTAGATCAGGGTTGACCTAGACCTCAACCCAAGTTCCCCTTTCCAATTGGAAATTTTGTCAGTTGTTGGGGGACATTTAAAAGTTTATTTTCCCGCTTCTGGTCAGTTGTTTTGGGTTCTGAAGCGACGAAACTTAAATTATATTTAATATAGGTCCACTTCTAGGGGTATAGGTCTAATTGGAATTTAATTCTCCTATGTAGGCCTCTCTAGAAGATTGTGTGCTACATTGGTATATAAGGAAGCTTTCTCCTCTCATTTGGAAAAAAAATGATCTACTTGGAGACAAGCACATTACCACCTACTTTCAAGCATTCATTATTCTACATGATCTTGAGATTTCAAGTGTTTAACCAAGGTTTCCAAGTTCTCCTATAAATCATTCAAGTTCTCCATTGAAGATCAAGGATTCAAGCATTCAATCCTTTGAAGGGATTTGGTTCAAGCAATAAAGATTCATCATTCAAACCCTAGATCTATCCATCATGATGGTGTGATCTTCCTTCAAGATCATTTATGCATCCTCAAGATTCATTCATTCTTCCTTCAAGGTGGATTGCAAGCATACAATCATGGAGGTTTATGGTTCCTAATATTAAGTCCAAGCTTTCATATTTACATACTTGTTTACATTCAAAATATAATTACATATCTATTTAAGTATCATAGCTTCATTGTTAGATTTACTTCTACTACTTGCTAGCATTCTCTATTTCAATTATTGATTTCAAGGTTAATTTCTAAATCAGGGTTTGACTAAGGCAAACCCATCACCCAATAAACAAAACCATTTTTCTCATAGGTACAAGTACACGACAGCGAATTTAGGAGCATATTTGGATACCCTTTTTGGCCAACTTCTAGGATCTGTGAACATAATTTCTGTCGGATCAGTGCAGGTCAAGGTTGACATTATGGGGTATGATTGCACCCCTGCAAAAAGTTCAAGGTCGACCTAACTCAGAAAGGGAAAATATTTATGGGTTTTGTCCGTCTCTGCGTTTCTGTTCCAGATCCAGTTGCAAAATTTCCCAAAACTCACCATAGACATCATAAAACATGCTTTTCCAGATCTCCTACATTCTAAGGTAAATATTTCATTTCAATTAAGGTCTTAATCACATCAAATATATTACATACTCTTCATCCATTATTCAGGATTGTAAGGCTTTCTTCTCTGTTCTTATTTCTGATCGATTCATGTATTTGTGCATTAACCATTTTCTTATGTTTGATCAAAGTGGATCTTTCCTTTGTGAAATTTGGGGCTAGGAAGAGAATCTTATCTTCTCCTCAAAACCATTTTCATAGCTTACAACATATACATTTATCAGATTTACACCCCATTCAACCCCACATATCCCACACATATATCATTCACATTACACATCATTTTATTCCCTTACATAACTATAAGACATTTCAAGGTATTTGTTGCATAAATCATAGTAAAGAGAAGGAAGATACTAACAGTAGTAGTTTCACTCCACAGTTTTTCTAATTTAGAAGCCTTGTGAATCTCTCAAACTCTCAACTTCTTCATGGAAATCCATGACTAAATACTTTTATTGCTAAGTCTACCGTAAGGTAATCCTTTGCCACATCTAGGATATGTAATCTCGCTCAGAAATATTGGGTCCTCTCACAAGCTCCATTCTATGTTCATAAAAGTCATATGTTTCTGCTTTGATTCCTAGAATACCTGGGAGACATGCAGCTCCATAGATGGAAGGCAAGGAACTCATTAGTTTAATGACATGCCAATAAATGGTAGTAGATATTTGTCTTATATTTAAAAACTATACAAAGATAATTTATATATATGAAATATCATTTTAAAAATTTTAGTTTTACATTGTAATGTATAATTATTTTTTTATGTAAGAATACAATTATAATTTTACATACATATACAAGAGAAAACACCTGCACTTTGATTCCAATTGCCAAATCTGTAATTTGCTCCCTCAAAAAAGCACCTACAATTCCAAATGTCGCAAACAGAACAAAGGAGGCAGGGAGCTCATCAAGCACCTATATTCAACCAGTTCGGGGGAAAACAAACTTCTTCAATAGTATTACTGAAGAAAAAAGACAAAAAAATTTAGACAGTACTAAGAATTATATTTATTTGTGAAAATTACATCGTCTTACCAGAATTTGTGTTTTATTTATTTTTACTATACATCTGTTGATGCTTTTTCTGCAAGCTAAAAAAGAGGAAAGAAAGAAGAAGGTCGTGTCAACAAGGGATAATCACTAAATACATTCACTAAAAGCATACACTATAAAAGAAAGTGTGTATCTTTGTTAATATATTTCCTATAGAACTTATCAAATTTTTTATCGTGTGCTTATTGCAGACAGATAACTTTATATCTTATACTCATACCTGGCAGAGATCTTAGAACAAGATTGGAAAAAAACCTTCTATATTAAGTGCAAATGGATTTTCTATGTTCAAAGGAGGCAGCTAAGTGGCTTGTGTGCGATGGGGGAGGATGGATCATAAATATAACTACTTCTCTTGTGGGGGCTCTAATGTAGTCTCCTTGAAATTATAGGCTTGAAACAAACATTTGAGTAGTATGTTCACAATCTCCATAAGAAATATGGCCCAATCATACCCCTTAGATTGGGATTCTGTCGTCTAATAATAATAGCTATCCATGAGCTCGCTTATGAAGCCCTTATACACAAGGGTTTCGTGTTTTGTTTCACACAACTGACCAATCCCTCATTAATTTCACAATTCCCCACCTTAATCAAGGTAAAAGATCAACATTTAAATAAAGCTTAAGTGATTTATGGTAATTAAATAAATATTACTATTTATAATGGTACTAATAATAATTAATACACGAGATTGATTGGTTGGTCATATAGAAAATGATGTTGTACTTTCTCTTCAATTTTCAACTCCAAATTCAAAAAGTCGCTCAGGTATATAATTATAATTTGATAGAATATCTATTAGGATAATATTGTATTTACTAAGATAGTTTTGATATCTATAATTTGACGTAGCTTTAGACTCACGAGCACAAAGATTAGCTTCACAATAGAAAAGTAAATTAAAATATAAAACCATAATTTTCTTAATCGTGAGGTTGTCATTTGACAAGTCCCATTGTTTTGGGGAGAATGAAAAATTACTTTGACACCATCTTTTAGTAAAGTTGGGATTGGATCTTAGAACTAAGTATCAATATTTATTTAATTTTATTTGAAACAATTGCAATTATTTATTTATAATTAAGTTTCTATTCTTTTTCTTTAACAATAATCTCACAATTTAAACAATTATCCAATAGGCTATATGTGTGGGCACTCTTGTTCACGATTAAGACATATAAAAAATTGTCTACTATGCATAGATTTTTTGTGGGGTGTGTTGTGATTATTTTTTTCCACACACTGAAATATTCATTTCAATAGAGGAAGACTTGGATTGGAAAATTGAGCATATTAATGATAAAATAGAAGGTTTACCTGGTTAGCCTTCAAATGTGAAATTTTCCCAATAGTCAGGGTACATATCTGTGAACCTTGAATTATGTAAAAGAATTTTTTTTTATTCATCTCTAATATATATATGAAATTAGAGATTTGATTTAAACATTAGATTTATATAAAATACTATTTTACACACACACACACACACAGAGAGAGAGAGAGAGAGAGAGAGAGAGAGAGAGAGAGAGAGAGAGAGAGAGAGAGAGAGAGAGGAACTATNACAGAGAGAGAGAGAGAGAGAGAGAGAGAGAGAGAGAGAGAGAGAGAGAGAGAGAGAGAGAGAGAGATGAACTATAACTGATTGAATGTTTGAAGATGATAAGTTGATGATCATCGAGCTGCAAAATTGAACGCAAGACATTAAATTAGTTAATGTATTGTATTGTCATTAATTTCAACTTGATACGATTTGATTGGTCATACACATATTGTCATAAAATTGAAGAAACCAAAGAGAAAAAGTTTATGTGGTTGGTAAAACATAAAAGTTCAGTATACACCGAGTGACAGTAAACACCAACGAATAGTGCACACTAAAGGACACTGAACACTGAGAAGTTCACAGTGTATATCAAGCACCACAATAACTGAGCATAACTAAATTTATCACCAAGCATAACTGAATTTTTCACTGAGCACAACTGGAGTTAATGACCAAGCTAACTAGATTTGATAACCGATCAGAATAGAAGTTAAAGAATGACATTTAACACTTAGCTGACGAGAGCTATATTTAGACTGACTGATTGATTACTTTATTATTAACGATCTGTTGAAATAAACCAAAGAGGGAGATTTAAATCATGTTTTATTCCCAGCTATCATGAAGAGATTTGTGGAATAAAAATGAAGGAGAGATTTACAGATTAAATAAAGCATGGTAATTTTTACAGATCAAGAAGTGATCTACGATAAAAACAAGGAAGATTGAAGTGGCTAATCATGTATATATAAATAGACAAGGAATTCATTAGAAAAGAGAGGTATACTTAATATATTCTGGTGAAGATTGAATTCTTCATGCAGATCTGATCATACAGGCTAAAGGATAGAGCCAAGGAATTCTGTTGGCACCGAGCAACAGAGAACATATCATTCACCGAGAAGAAGGAATAAATGAAATAAAAGGAGCTTAAGTGAACATTTATTATAGAGTTATTATTGGACAAACAATAGATCTAAAAATCTGCAAGTTAAAGTTTTATTATTGAATAGATCATTTACTGTATTAGTTTAACCATTGATTCAGAAAATCTCTTAACCGAGTGGGATTTAACAATCCTTAATGTATTGAGATACTCAAGAGTATCAAAAGGTTTTCTTGTTGACAGCATAGTGAATGTTAGGTCAAAAGACAAACTGTTATTTTTAAATCCTCTAACAAGGTCACACTTAATATTGTGTTTGTAACCTTTAATAGGGTTGGCTCTTCACTGAGCTCACTTGAGAAGAGTGAAAATTTTGGGTTACCAGTCCCAAGTAGTTTTTCCCTTAATAGGGTTTCCACGTTAAAATCTGTGTCAAATGTGTATTTATTTTATTGCATTGATATTCTATTTTACACATTAGTAATACTGGATTGGTCGGTAAACACTAAGTTTAATTGCTGCTACTTCGTAAAAGCTAGAAAAGATAAATAGTATATCGTACCGAGCAGTATATATTTGTTAAAGTTATTTAAGGCATACATCTTGATGAACTGAAAGATAACTGAGGTAACTATATTTGAGATATAAGTTTTGGTTGGATTTTTGGAATTATTTTAAGGCCACTAATTCATTCCCCCCCCCCCCCCCCCCCCCCTCTCAGTTAGTCTAACAAGAGATATAGGGATAGAGATGGACGATGAGATAACAAGATCAAATAGAGATAGAGGGAGATATGGGGGAATAAATATGGAGATGTGGAGATTTAAAGGTATAGGAAGGGGGTGATGGAGAGAGATGGATGGATATGTTTCTAGATATGGAGGGGGGAGAGGAAGATAGAGATAGAGATGAATATAGAGTGAGAGGATGGGAGAAAAATAGCTAGAGAGATATACATAGATAGAGAGGTAAAGATAGAAACATATTTAGGGAGATATATAGTGGGGCATAGAGAAGGATAGATAGAGAGAAAGAGATAGAAAGCAGTATAGATGGTGAGATACATGAAAATTTTAGAGTGAAAAGTGCATGCAACTTGTTTGATGAAATGACAAAATGAGATGTTTTGTTATGGAATTCTATGATAGCAGGATGTGTGCAGACATGGATGATAAAGGTTGCACGACACCCATTTGTCAAAATGCAAAAGCAAAATGTAGTCTCATGTACTGCAACGATTACAAGATATGTTCTAAATCAAATGAGTGATAAAGACCTTAAATTTTTTTACCGACTGCAGCTGACAAGTATCAAGCAAGATCCAACAACATCTATATGTCAATCCTTTTAATTGAATGTATCATTTATTTAAATCTATCACTTCTTCACTGATGCTTGCTAATAGGCATTTCAATTTCTATGTGAAAAAATCCACCAAAAAAAATAAAACTCTAATAGACTTTTGAACTTCATGCAGTCAAACCAAAAGATCATGACATCGATTAGAACAAGTAAAAACTTAATATACTTCAATAATTTCAGCCCTTGCTACATTTTTATGAAAAACTTCAAATTATTTTTTAACATTCTCATAAATTAATGCCCCCACAAATTTTCACACAAGACATTATTTAAAACAACATTGGACAAAAAAAAATTTTGAATTACAAGTGAAATTCACATGTTTCATTAGACACCAATACACACACAAGAAATCATGACCATGACAATGATACAAAAATAACATCAGGGTATGTGCAAGATCATGGGGGGCCAAAAAGTGGCGATGTGAAAAAAATTCACTTTTCACTCGTCCAAAAGTGCATGAAAACGTTTGTTGAATTTTTAGTAGGCCTGGGTGTCAATACACTTAGGCAAACCTGACACCAAAGCACAAGCCTAATTGGGTACCTGATTTTTTTGGGTACCTGATATTTTCTGGTACCCAAAAAAAATCAGGTACCTGATTTTTTTCGGTACCCGATATTTTTGGGTACCAAAATTTTTTTTTTTTTTTTTAAATAATTTTTTTTTTCAAATGAACTTT
>MU225293.1:7591538-7613536 GCA_018584345.1 Thuja plicata | reverse complement strand
TATCACTTAGAAATCTCAATCACCTTAGAACACTGTAATAGCTCAGAATATCACTTTTCGCTCTGAAATAACAACTTGGCCTTGAAATCTAAAAATACGGTGAACAAGAATGAAAGCACAATCCCCTGTTTATAGCCAAAGGATTCAGAGTACATGGCTCAAAATTCAGAAACGTCAGTTCTGCCATTAAGTTGATATGCCATGAAATGTTCAAAAACCTAGCCATAGTTGAGCGAGGTGACAGGAAATCAAATTTAAATCATGAATATTTTGGCGCAATCATAAAACGGTTAAAACAGCTGACATGGCATTCTCTGATTCATCCTCTATCATCAATCTCAGCTACCTTTTGTACACAGTAATCAAAAATTCTTGTATCTGATTGGCCGCCGGGTGATCTCCTCTGTCACGTCATCCACTTGGCGCCGCTTTTGTAGATCCTGTTATCAGGCGACCTCGCGACCTCATTAAGTCTCTTTGTCGTGAGCGTTTTCTCTTAACCATGGTCTGATCTTCAGATTAGGCGACAATGTAATTCCTTTACCTCGGCTAACCCAATTCTTTCCAGCGATCAGGCGACTATAGTGAAAATCTAAGTCGCGTAGGGTTAACCTTAACTCAGTATCCTTCTCCAGACTACGCGACCACCGTCAGATCTTTTTACTTCTTCATCGAACGGCTGTCACATAATCGCTTTAGAATTTCATATACCTTTAAATTATCAGGAGACTTCGCGACTGAGGGAAAACATACCTTAGTCTTGTTATCACATGATCCTCTTCCTTCTTCTAGCGATCTCACGACAACCACTAGTGCCATGACAGATGTCATCTATTCTTTTGTTCACTTAATACATTCTGGAAACTGAGTCATCACTCCTATTCTGGCGACATCCCGACTGAGGGAAATCTCTTAGCATGAAACCGTTAGTCGCTGAGTCGTGACTGTTATCCATTAACCGCCAATTATCACGAGACCACGCGACAGAAGAAAAGCCTTAACTATTTGACCGAGCTGATCCAGCGACCATGCGACATGAAGTGAATCGCAAAGTCGGGAGACATTTCTTTGACTTGCCATTTCTTCTCGCGATCACCCAACTGAGGCGGGTCCCATTTATTTTTAAAAGGTCATAACATGATTTCAAGCGACAACCCGACTAAAAGGAAATCGCTAAGTCTCGATACACTGAGAGAATATTCTGTTTCTTAACGAGACTACGTGACATAAGGCAAAAGCGAAGTCAGGGAATGATTTAGCATATTCGATTCTAGTAAAGCAATCAAGCGACCTGACTTAAAACACATGTCTTGAGAGACTGAAAAAGGTAATGACAAAACATAAGACATGGCTAAGGGTTTTAAACATGCATCGTTTAATACTTGGCTTCTAGGGTTTTCAGGGTTTTGACAATTTGGGCAAGGTATAGGCATGAAAACCTGAAAATTTTGCAGAGAGCAAGACAAAGAACAAGGCAAGGAGCAAAAACAGGAAATACAACCAACACTCTACTCTGCAAATGGAGTACAAGAATGTTTATTAATACATGTATTGTTTGGAAGATACAATTCTATCCAAATTTTACAACATTTGGCACAGATTACATAAAATACACATTCAAGAGAATTCTAAATTTCCAAGTCCATTTTATCAATCATGTACAAGAATATTATTTATTAACTTTATTGTAAAATGATTTTAATACATCTATTCCCTATAAGTTTTAAAGTCAATACTTTCATAAAATGTCTTCATAACATTACTATGTAATATGTAATGACTATTTTTTATTTTGCTAACTTCTCCAACATAATTACAGTATGGAAATACAAAAATACATATAATCATACAATCTGTATCAATAACATACTTCTATAAATAGGATTTAGGAAGCATCACATTACTAATTTATGTTGTACAAAACATATTTTAATATGAAATGAAAAGAAGAAAAAAAAATATTCCACTTCATATTTAAATTTTACGTTTATGCTTGTTTAAAATACCATTACCCATTAATGACAACAAAATCCAAATAACATAAAAAAAAAAAAGCATAAGCATTGCACACTAAGGTGTGATTTCTAGTCATATTATGTTACCTTTTACCTTATTTATATACTCAATTTTAGTCTACATTTATTTTTTACTTTCGTATCTTATTTTAGTCTACAATTAGTTTTTGGTTTATCTTTATTCATATATTCCTTCTAAACATTTAACTTAATCTTTATTAAGTCTATTTTTTTTTAGGCAAAAGTGGAGTATCCACCATATTTTATTAATAAACTAGTTCAATAACTCCCCCGTGGAAGAACCAGAAAGAAACCTCGGGGTCATAGTTATATACAAGTAAATATTCAATAATGTTAAGATACATATGAAATTACATAAAACGCCAGACAGACACTTAGACATTGTTCAAGCATATCCCACAAAACGGGCACATCAGGATAGCTGTTGTGCACAAATTGATCACACATATCAAAACCCAACAGTGTGCCAATTAACCAAAAAAAGCACTACAATGTAAACTTAACCATATGCTTATCGAGAAGCCACCAAAATTTTACAAGAGATGAACAGGGGAGCAATTATTCTGCCATGGCCTCCAAGCCCCAATCCACAATAGGGGACTCTGTAACACATGGGGAACAACCTGACGGTTCTATAGCAGCAGCCATCGCAACTTCTGGTGAATCCTTGAGCACGATATCTCCCTCAAGTGTAGAAACTGGGAGTCTTCCACGAGGGCAGGCCGAATAAAGAGAACAGGGAACTGAATCAAGATAGCAGGGCACAATAGGGCCAGAAGAAGGGATAAGTTGATCACTTGATAGAGGCACACCACTCAAACTCGATGGGTGAATGTTGAGGTCTCGCACCACATCAAGAATCCTTGAAGATTGACTGCAACTGACAGGGCTTGGGTGAAGCAAAATTGCATCCCGAGACAGGGGGATGTTTGGAAATTTGAAAAGATCCAACAATGTATTCACCTTATTTTTAATTGAATCCACCATATGAAACCCTAATTGATGATTCACAGAGAAGAGAGCATTTTCTGCATACCTTGCATCCTGTTCCTCCAAGGAGCATTTTATACTTACATACACCAGCATGTAATCATGATTTGTGAGCAGTTCATGATGAGAGAACAAGCCCCCAACTAGTGCCAGCCCATCCCAAAGGTCATATTTCTATAAAGCCTGCATAAGCACATTGTTCTGCAAATACTTTGGATTAATTACTTTCTCTGCCAAGGAGACGAATAGGGGCACTGAATGTATGAGATCCAAAGCATTGGACAAGAAAATTACAATAAGTTGTGATGGGAAGAAGAACTAATGCATATGCAGGGCAATGATTTCATCCCCGATAACTGTGCGTATGGCAGCCTGAATCCTTGGGGAGTGGAAAACAAACATGGCATCAAAGGAACCCTCATCAATAATCGCAGGCAGCACCTCTTCCAACCCAGGGTCTTGTAGCCTCTATCTATAATTCCTCAATAGAATATCATGGTGATATCTACCACATTGTCTGCACTTCATAATCTGACCAGTCCTCGACTCCATTATTACCAATGTAGCTACACGAAATGACTGGTATGTGATTGAGATTGGGAGGATATATAGAGCCAACAAAACACACTCATCCCTTGAGCCATAATTAGCCATGTCCGGCGAATCCCCAAAAATATCAGGGGTGAAGTTAGATGATATCAGATCGTACCTTGGGAATGAGAATTCTCATGAGATATTCTAGGATTGTACTTCCTCATAGTGCATAGACATCCCGCACATGTAAACAAATTGTTAAAAGCCAAAGGGTATAGGAGATGGTGGCATATCAAATGTGGATGTTAAATTTTTCACTTATGTCTGGGTAAGGATACAGATTGCCACACACCATTGGTGTCATACCCCCATCATGTGAGATATAACATTGATAAACTCATTGCCTACTTCACCTAAAAATTATTTAAGATGCCATATTTGCATCCCTCTGAGGTAAAGGATCTGTCATGTCCACATGAATCAAATCCTACAATTTTATGTCCTATTTAATGATTTCATCAGGTGCAAGTGACGTCACATCATGACCATCGCATGATATATTAGCAAGGTAATCTGCTACTACATTCCCCTCACGCAGGGTATGAGATATGTAAATTTCATCAAAGGAGTCTAATAGGCACAAAATTTGTTGAAAGATATATCCTAATTTCTAGTTGTGTGATTCTTTTTTATACAAGAATTAATAATGATTAAGGAATCCCCCTCTACTTGTAATTGTTTGAATCCACCTGCTCTAGCCAATGTGACGCCGATGAATAACCCATGAGCTTCAGCTATATTATTTGTACCACGGGGAAGAGGGCAATATTTTAATTCTTTAACAACACCATGATGATCTCATATACACACACCTGCCCCTAAATCACCTTGATTACCTCTCGAGGATCCATCAAAGTTTAGTTTCACAATTCCATCAGCTGGGGGAATCCATCAAACCAGTTTGCGGTCTTGTGGCTTGGAATTAGGATTTTTCTAACACCAACCAAATGGTACATGAATATGACTCCATTCCCTTGAAACCACACTACCCCAACTTGTTACACTTAAGCTTTGAGTGGCTGGAGTTCACCATTTCAGATATTGACTTTTCCAGATTAGATAATACTACCTCAATTGTAGAGGAAATTTTACGGAAGATTCTTTTATTGCGTTCCCACCAAATTTCCCAAACAACCAAGGCTGGGATGCATGTCCATAATGTAGAAAAAAGGGATTCTGTATATAGTTCTGGCCATGACTGAAACATGTCCCAAAGAGTACTTGGCAAAGGCATTGAGTAGTGAAGTTTACTCAACATGAAAATCCAACAATGTTGTGCAAATGAGCAGGATAGAAATAAATGATCCACACTTTCTGTAGCATGCCCACATTGTACGCAATTAAAACGTTGGGAAATCTGTAGTTTGTGAAGTATGTCACTAGTTAAAACCCTATTTTTCAATGCCAATCATGAGAAACATCCTGCTTTGGGTAATGTCAGCTGACTCTAGCAAAATGTGAATGCCCGACAAGGAACAGGCATGGTTCCCTGTTACTGGATAATGTTATACCCATCCTTAATGTTGTAGCCACCCTCATTTCCTGGGACCCAGAGCAACTTATCTTCACAATTTGATAAATACACAACTTTTTCCGAAAAGATTTTTTTCTATAACTAACATTCCAATGGAGAAAGATTCAACTCTATTGGATCTTTCCAAATCACCTTTCTTGAATGCACTGATACTATCGATACATAGTTTATCAGAATTGAACCCCACACATTTTCAGATGCAATTATCATGTTATCCACACCTACCAACTTACTTATGGTGGAGCCCCATTCCATGAGTCATGCCAGAAGTTAACTTGAGTACCACTAATAACTTCCCAGGAAATATGGTTAGTTACAATCTCCCTTGAGGCAATCATGAAGTCCCAGATTGTTAATCCTTTTGGGGGATCAAGGATGGTCATGACTCTAGCAGAATTATTATTATCTAAATATTTTTGCTGCATGATTTGACGCCAAAAATTGTTCGGCTTAGAGTACATTTTCCAAACTAACTTTCCTCCAAATGCTTTATTTCATTTGTGAAGATCATGAATCCTCGCACCCCTAAGGTGTTTTTTTTGTGACATACAATCGAGTGAGACCAAGGGAATTTTATTTTCTCCATTCATATTTGTCATCCATAGGAATTCTCGCATGATCTTTTGGATGGAATTGATGACCAAAGAAGGGGCTTTGAGGACTGATAAATAATAATTTGGAATTGCTGAAAGCACTGTCTTAATAAGAAGAATTCTGCCTGAGAGGCATAGCCATCTTTCTTTCCAAGCAACCATTCTTGATTTGATTCTGTCAATAATGGGTTCCCAATAGCTTGTATGGTTGGCTCCTACAAAGAAAGGGATTCCCAAGTAAATTGACGGTAAAAAGTCTACTGAGAAGCCCAAAATATTGACAATCTTGTTGGCTATAATCTGATTTGTATTGAACAAGTAAAGATTAGATTTTTGTGGATTCACCTTTTGATTTGAGATTGATGTATATGTATCCAAAGATGCTTTAATCTATTTTGCTTCTGATACCATGGAGGCTCCAAACAGAAGGGTGTCATCCGCAAATAAGGTGTGGGTAATGCTAATGTTTGTTTCACCAATGCGTGCACCTTTCCAGAGTCCTGTAGCCTATTTATGTTGTATATGTCTACTGAAATATT
Organism: Thuja plicata; assembly: GCA_018584345.1. NCBI lineage: Eukaryota > Viridiplantae > Streptophyta > Pinopsida > Cupressales > Cupressaceae > Thuja > Thuja plicata. The sequence continues at coordinate 7,607,250 of MU225293.1, read as the reverse complement.
CAGCCATCAGAATAAAAAGGACTGGGGATAGAGGGTCTCCTTGCCGAATCCCTTGATTAGACAAGAAAAAACCCACAAGAACTCCATTAATCACTACTGAAAACCAGGCCCCTGATACACAGGCTTGTATCCATTTACACCATGCTTTGGAGAATCCAAATTTGTGTAAGAATTTAAATAAGAAGTTCCAACTAACCCTATCATATGCCTTCATCATATCCAACTTAATGACGAAATTTGGAGTTTTTCCTGTATATGGAATGCAGTGTTTCATGTGCCACTAGTGCTCCCTCCATTGTTTCTCAACCAGGGACAAAATTACCTTGAGGTTGCGATACTAGACTTGTAATTAAGTGCTAAAATCTAATATATATGGCTTTTGTGATGATTGTGTAGACCGTATTACACAAAGAGATGGGCCTAAATTTTGCAAAAGTCTTTGGTGTTTTTGTTTTGGGAATAATGGTTATATTGGTAGTATTGAAGTATTTTAACATGGACTTACTGGATCTAGATTCTTCAATAACTCCCAATAGATCCCACCCTACTATATCCCAGCATGCTTGGAAGAAAAGATCCATAAATCCATCTGTTCCTTGCGCTTTATCTGGGGGAAGGGAGAAGACTACTTTTCTTAGTTCCTGAATTGAGAATGGCGCCATTAACTTGATGTTTTCTGATTCTGTAACAATAGATGGTATGGCTGCAAGAAGCTCAGCCTCCCAGGCATCCAAATAGGTAGGTATATTCTGGGGGGCCAATAATGATTTGAAGAATCTCACCCCTTCATCTTGTATGCTTTGAGGATTTGTAAGTGGGATACCTGTCTTCACATTATTAATTGAAAAAATCCGGTTGGCTGTTGTTTTCTGTTTAGCTGAGACATGGAAGAATTTTGTATTTTTATCCCCCTCTTTGAGTCATAGTTCCTGAGATTTCTGTCTCCAATAAATCTCTTCTCTACTACATAATTCTTCCCACTCTGAAGATAGGCTTTTTTGGGCAAGGAAGGAGTCATTGTCCATGCCATGTCTGGTAATCTTATCCAAAACCTCTTCTCATTTTTTTTTTACACTCTCCTTTTCTTTAAAAATATTCTTGAAGACTAATTCATAACATTTCTTGATCTGGGTTTTAGTATATTTCAGCTTAGATGCAAATTGATGCATTTTAGAACCATCCAAGTGAGGGACACTCGTTCACCATTGTCTAATTAGGGGCAGAAAGGATGGATGCCTTAACCACATTTTCTCAAATTTGAAGGATGAATTACGAGGTAAATCTTGAGAGCTTGAGTTAAAACTCACTTGGATGCTGATGGGAAAGTGGTCTGAGCCTAGTTTTGGCAAAATGTCTGAATGAAAAGAAGTCTTAATGAGATTCCAATTCTGAATTAAAAAAAACTAATCTACTCTCACTACAATCTGAGTGAAATTAGATCTTTTATTGGTCCATGTGTATGCACCTTTACTTGGCTCAATATCTACAAGATTATTATCTTGTACAAAATGGGAGAAATCTTGTATTGTTTTCAAAGGTGGGTTAATGCCACCACATTTTTCAAACAATTTTAAAATAGCATTAAAATCACCCCCTATAATTATGTGATGTAACTGATGTGACTGAATCATTTGAGTCAACTCCTGCCAAACTCTCTGCCTATCCACCATTGCTATGGGGCCATAGACATTGATCAAGAGGATTTTTTTATCATAACAACTCATGCTTACTGCTTGCCAATTAACAGCTTGGTTTGTGAGCTGACCTTGGATTGACTTGGGATCCCATAGGATAGCCAAACCCCTAGATGCTCCCAAACCAGGTCTATGGGCCGATTGCCAGCTTGTCCATTTCCCAATTGTTTTATCAAATTTCTCCTGCAATAAATTAGTTTCTTGCAGTAAGATGACATCTGCTTTCATAGAATCAAGCTCATGCTTAATTCTACTCCTTTTGTCAGAGGCATTTAAACCTCTGACATTCCATAGATAATCTTCATGATTGACAAGGAGAACTCATCGTTCTCCTCGTCATTCTTTTTTAGGGTGTGAATTTGTCATCCAGAGTAGATTGGATACCTGCTGCAATTTCCACTTTAGTCTGAGTATTCTTAAGCTTTCTACCTCTTTTTTTCATTGTGGATTTGACTTGGGTGGCCTGAGAGGGGGTTTGTTGAATGGTCAGCAATGGATTTTTACATACCAATTGCGTTGGGCTTTGTTTATGATTTGGCTCTAGATAATCTGTAATTTCCTTTGCTAACTCATGGGCTTCCTTGTGGACCACTGTGTCTTGTTCAAACCTTTGAATTAGCAAATCTTGTTCCTAAATCCCAAATATCTCCATCTCCTCACAGTCCGATTCCATAAATACAGTGTCTTGCTTCCATTCTCCAGCTTGGTTATATAAGATTACTTCCAAGTTACACTCTAGCTCAAGGTCTAAGCTGTCTTGAATGGCCAACAGATTTTGACTATCATATGGAGCTTGGTATTCCTATTTTTTTGAAGTTTATTTTGTCTGATAAATCTGATCAAAAGTAATAAGTGGTAGATTGTTCGCCTGAACACTATCCTCAGATTTTGTCAAACTTGATTGTGTGTTAATTAGATCTATTTGGTCCAGCATTCCCTCTTCTGCCGTTATCTCAAATATCAATTTGGTGGCCAATTCTGTAATCATTTGGTCTGATAAATGCATAGCTTTCAAGTCAATTACTGCTTGTTGACTAAGAGAGTCCTGAATATTCATAATATTGATTGGTAAATTTTGGTACATCAGTTGATGTACTATATCGTTAACAGTTGAAGAGTGCGATACACGTTGTTCCCTCTAAATAATTGCTGAAGACAGTGACACTGGATTAGGCTTATACTGGGTAAGCTGACAACGATTTGATGATTTGCTGATCTTAGAGGTAAAAAACCTAGACATTTTATGGATCTGCGATAGCAGTCTTTGATCAGGAATATCAATGACTGAGATCAATCTTTTATTTACTATAATTTCAAGTGTCGGAGATGGGGTTTTGGTCTTAAGTCCTGGCTCGACAATGCTCAAATCCTTGTATAAAATAGTTTCCTCTCCCTTATAATGTGTGCAAGTCTGTATAGAATAGTCTACTGTATTTGTGCAATGATCCACACACAGAAGGGTTTTAGTATGCTCTGATTTCTTTCATTGTCTAGTAAAATGACCTAAGCAATTTTGATGTTTCTGACAAACACTTGCTTCCTCTATAACAATGTTTTGATCCAATATCCCCCATTTTGACTTGATCTTAATCTGATTTGGTATCGGTTTTGAAGGGCAAAGTAACACACACATGCGAGTATCACGATGTGGGTGTTTTATTAAGTCTATTAATATACTTACTTTTATTTAATATTTTTTTCTTTACTTTTTTTTTTAAATTTATCCATAATTATTGTATATATTCATCTTTTTCATCTTGCTCTTTAAATACAAGTTTGGTTGTGCAAAATCAGATTAAATTGACTTTTGATGAAATACCCTCGTACTTTTGGTTTCGTATTCTGATGTGTCATATGAATTGGAGATATTAGCCATTTTACATGATACCCTTTTCATATTGTACAATATCGTAAATTAGTGTAAACAAAGGAAGTCAAAAACCATTAAATTGGAAGATTACATCTCCATTGTCGAGTGAGTGCCAAGTGCCAATTGTCGAGTTTCAATTGCCAATTTTTGAGTTTCAAGTATCAATTACCCAGTGTTGATTGCTGAGTGTTGAGTGTGACTTTTTGTACGAGTACATTGTCGAGCGTCGAGTGCATCTTGACATACACGTATATTACTAAGTGCCAAGTGTGTCTTTTTGTACGAGTGTGAGGGTAGAGTGCTAACTGGGTGTTGTATGGTAGTAAAGTGCAGAAAGGGTGCGATAAAGTTTTAGTTTAAGTATCACTACATTTTTAGTGCCAATTTGTGATTGGTACATTTGTCACAACTCGACCTATGAGACTTCTTTATTTTAGGCTTATCATACGACCTTTTCTACTTTGGTTGACCTAGTCGCTATGATTCGACTACGTCGCTATTCCTTCTTGTTATGTTTTCTAGTTTAGACCTTTTGTCGATGTTTGGATAAATGGAAATTTCAAATTTTAAATGAATTATGAAGATGAGTATGGTGATGATGCTTAATAGATGCGTAGTTTTATTATTACATGCATATGTGTGGAATTATGATGTAATTTCAATAAAATGTCTTGATTTTATGGATTATGGCTTTTAATAAAAGATTTTTTTTAATTATTGATTTGATGTTAAATCGAGTAGTGATATAATTTTTTGGCCGAGTGTGTCTGAGTGGATGCAGGAATGAAGGCAGGGTTGTGGTTGAGGTAGAGGAGGCTAGCTCTCGACACTGGTGGGTACGGATAATCTGGGTTGCACACACCACTTAGAAGTGCTATGTTGGTAAATAGATTAGAGTGTTTTATTTCTCCCTTGTCTCGACTTCGATACCATTTATTTTAGTTGTTGTACTTTTTATAAATAAAGTTCTCTCTATAATCTACTCACAAAATGTCATATGCATAATAAATATAGTGTCAAAATTATGCTTTTACATGTGATTTACCATACTCTGCGAAGTCTAGCTTGGATTGTTTTCCCTTCCACGTAGTAGAATAGTAGGAGGAAAAAATGCTAATACGGGAAAGAAAATGGTTAGAAGGGTATGCAAGAATTAAAGGAGGAGATGCCATTTCTTGAAAAATAGGCAACTGCTATCCAGCCATATATGGCTGGTTGCACATCCCCATCCCATGGTGCACTGTTTACTGTACTAGTCAGACTGGTGAAACTGACTGCCCGTGCGCTTACATTAAATCAACACCTTTTCCTGCTTTAAAAAACACTTTATTTTAATTTTAATTTTTAAATTTTCTATCTATTATTTTTTACTAGTTTTAAAAAGGTGATATTAATGAAATATTAAATATAATATTAATAATTCATTATATTTTAATTTTTTTCTATTACCTATAGGCTTAAATTTATTAATATAAAATTTTGTGATTTAGTATATATACTATATTAAAATTATGAATAATGCTTATTATTTAAGTTTCAAAAATAAAAAAAGATAATAAATTTTTAATAAATATAATTATTTTAAAAATAGAATTACTTAATTTTTTATGTATTATTATATGTTATACATAGATATATAAGTATATATAGATAAATAATAAAATTTTCATATTGTAAAATTTTTTGATTCAAATTTTAGGTTACACTCTGTGAATCATCATACCTAGAGACCTAAACAAAATAGAAAAATATTCATATTATTAAAAATTTTATATAATATATAATTTAGTATTTTAAGAAATATATATGATATACAAAAAATTAGAATGTCATTATATAAATTTTTAAAAAAAATACACACATATATATAGTGATATTATAGTAATTTTTAAATAAATAATTATAAAGTGATATTATAGCTATTTGATGATGAGTCTATAATTCAATGGTAACTTATGTAATTTTTTGGCATTTTTTTAAATTGTATTCTTAATCACTACATGTAGCTAACTAAGTAATTTTACGTACCTTATTGAATTGAAGATAATCATATATTACTTAGTTAGCTACATGTGGTGATTTTTCTATTTTGTTTAGCTTTCTAGGTATGATGATTCACACAGTGTAACCTAAAATTTGAATCAAAAAATTTTACAATATGAAAATTTTATTATTTATCTATATATACTTATATATCTATTTATAACATATAATAATATATAAAAAATTAAGTAATTCTATTTTTAAAATAATTATATTTATTAAAAAATTATTATCTTTTTTATTTTTGAAACTTAAATAATAAGCATTATTCATAATTTTAATATAGTATATATACTAAATCACAAAATTCTCTATGTTATATTATGATTATTATTAAAATAATAAATTTAAGCCTATAAGTAATAGAAAAAAAATAAAATATAATGAATTAGTAATATTATATTTAATATTTCATTAATATCACCTTTTTAAAACTAGTAAAAAATAAGAGATAGAAAATTAAAATCAAGTATTTTTTAAAGCAGGAAAAGGTACTGATTTAATGTAAGCGGGCAGCAGTTTCACCAGTCTGACTAGTACGGTAACAGCGCACCATGGGATGGGGATGTGCATCCAGTCATATCGAATGATATGGCTGGATAGCCGTTGCCTGAAAAACACGGTAGAGAAGAGGAGAAGGAAGCATTTTTGGAAGGGAGTACAAATAAAGGAGAAACGTCACTGGAGAAATTGGAAAAAAAAGGCAGTGGTCGTCTGTGGTGGCAGGATAGTTATCCACCTCAACTGCGGATTTTGAAATACCAGGTTCTTCTTTTTGAAATTAGCTACAAATATTTATGGGAGTTTCTATGTTACTTGTGTATTTATTTGGAATGCCTGGGACATAAAATGAATTATTTAAAAATATTAAATTTTATTTGTTAATAAATCTTGGTACATCCCCAGCCATGCATTGTATTATGTCCTTTCTCTCCATCAGTCTACTTTCAGTTGGGAGTATTCGCCCGTGTTTGTAGGCGTGAGTTATTTGGCTTACACGCGAGCTATGTCTTTTTATTTCTTTGTCGTTCCTTGCAACCTGATATACATAGAAAAGACTTGTGGTTTTTGACATTATTTTAGACCTACGGTGGTTATCGATTCTTTTGAGACTTCCACCTTGGTTCACTGGTATACGTCCCTGAAGTTTCAAAGCAATAGTAAGCTGGGTTATGCTTTACTTTTCGAGCCTTGCAACCCAATAGGCAAGGTCAATACTTACGGTGGTTGTCATCTTTTTGAAGACTCCCAACTTGGTTTTTTTTGAAATACACCTTTGAATTTTAAACTTTTATATGAACTTATGAATTTTTTTCCATGCCTGAGCTGGGTCTACTTGTCTCTGTTGACTCTGTCATGCCTTACTATATTTTTGGTGTAGTAATACAGGTGGGGAGTTGTTTGAGACTTTCAAATGTATATAGGTTGTTCAAGCCTTGTTTATACATATGTTATTTTGTTGGATTTACAGTGCATTCTCTATGCGCATCTTAGCCGTATTAATCTTTTGTGTTTTGTTGAGGGAGATCTTAGCTAGAGAATTTGAGTTGGCCTTATAACTCCACCAGTTTTGTGCTATATTTTACTTAATTAGTTAACATGATAGCAGTGGTGAGATTGTTTAATTACGAATTAGAGGAAAACCCCGATTGTTTCGGTCTACCTGGTATGGTCAGGGTTAACATTTTTAACCTTTGTTTAAGTCACTGTAGCCAAGGAGGTGATATTTTTCTGAAGGGTTGCAGTTCTGTAAAGTTAGAATACAACTTTGAGTGTGACTTCCTCCTCTAGGTATGAACGTTTTTGATAGATGAATGAATTATCCCCCGTAACTCGGGTGGACAGTTTGAGGTATGGTTCCTGTGGTGTCTTACTCTAATCAAGAAGTGTTAAAAGTATATTGGTTGTCATTCTTGCATTCCATTTCTGAACTGTATATATATTTATTCATATTACAGCTTGTTGTTTTGCTTCATGTTTGGATTGGTTTGGAAATTTCATGAATAGTAATGGTTTAGTTCTGTTATGGTGTTTCGGGGAAATTCACTACGTATATGTGAATCAATTTGGAAACACCGTAGCAATTTATGTGCTTGGTATGTTGTTGTAGCTCTGTAAATTTAGTTTTTGATATATTTGTATAATGTATAATGTTGTTTACTTTGTTATTGATACGTTTTTTATAGATTACAATGCTACATATTTAGAAGATAACAATCTGGATGTGTACCGAGCTGTCTTCTATCTGAAGTTCTTGCATCTTTAGACATTATCAGAATAGCAGAGTAAGAAAAACTGAGAAATAATGTTTCTTGAGCAAGTGCGTTAGAATAGGAGAATCTTAATTTAACGTACATTTTCTTTCCATGTTAGTTGTGTTTATTTTGTGCATTCTTTATGGGAGGGTGTTGAATGGGGAGGAACAGAGGAGGGTAGAAATGTATTGCTATACTTCTATCTGCCAGTAGAAATATGGAAAATTTACTTTGGCCAAAGTGTTACACATATGTACTTTATTGTATGATGGTTTTTGAATCATCCCTCTGCCACATCTGTGTTAGATCTACTGCTAGACATATGTGTTAGTAGTATGTTCATAGCTTCCCCAGATCCATCCAAGCTTTCAGTGCCGGTTGCTAGGCTTCTTGGGCAGGGTTGGTGCGTTCTTTGTGTCAGGAAGAACCCCTGGGGAGCTAACCACTCTGTGGTTGGGCAGTAAAAGTGACTGAGCCACACTCTCATCTCAAGATAGCAAATTGACACATGTCAGATGGCTTAGGAGGTAGGGACAAACAGATGGATAGAGGTCCAAGGTATATTTGTTTTGGTATTATGCACTAATTTTCCATAATCTTATTATCTTTTGATGCATCCATGAACTGAGATGTATTGATGTCTGGCATGCAGTTCGGCATTCAAATCACACTGTGTATATCACTTAAAGAAATATATTATTCTTTTGTGCTTTGTATTTGACTGAAGTTCGGATGTGTAGGTTGACTTCCTTATTGTAATTAACATAACATTCTTATGGTCATTTGATGATTTCGACATGCATCTGTTAAGATGACTGTATTGTATAAATTACTCTTGTGGTACCTTGATTATTTTGACGTGTAAGTCAAAATTCTGTAATAAGTTCTTTTCTTTATGAATATTTAATGGTTTGATTAGACTATGTGTACTTTTGACCATGTATTTTTATATACTTTCCACTATTTATGTTGTGTGTGTGATGTGGCATATTTTAAGAAAATGCAGTCTTTACATGTGGTATCAGAGCCATGTTTAACTCAGGGGCTTTGGCCTACTACTTGCTAAAGTTGTGTATTTTTCTGTGGGTGTAGGATCTAATCTGTCACCATGAACACCAGAAATAGTAACAAGGCCAGATCTAGCTATGGTTAGATTGACAAGCCCAATCAGAGGCTAGACAAGATTTTAGCCCTCCTGGCCCAAAAAGGGAACCTCCTACAACAACAAGGTGCATGTATGGATCACCTTGAGAATGATATGAGGGGTAGGCAAGATGAAAACCATATTAATGAAGAGAAAAGGAAATTGGAGGAGGATACAAGAATAGAGGAGCAACAGAAAAGAGAAGTTGATCTTAGGGCTGCAGAGGTAGCCAGAAACAAGGGCAAAATAGTTGAGGAGCTCAGCAAAGATCTAAAAAAGGTCACACCTCCTACTTTTAGCGATAAGACCCTTGGGGATGATGCTAAGGCATGGATCATTTCCTTGGAAAAATATTTTCATGTATAGAATTTCTCTAGGCAATCTAGAGCAATGTGGGCTACTTTCCAGCTGACATGTGAAGTTTCCACTTGGTGGGAGAATGTAATGGCAGAGAAGAAACTTCAGCCAGGAGAGATATCATGGGAGGAATTCTTACAGTTGTTTTGCACTAGATGGTTACCTCAGTTATTCTTTGACCAAAAGGTGGCAGAGTTTAAAAATTTAATTCAGGGAGTCCTGAATGTTACTCAATATCATGAGAGATTTTGTCATTTGGTGAAGTATGTTCCATAGTACCAATAGGATGAATGATTTAGGACTTGCAAGTTCATAATAGGGTTACGTCTGGAGGTGGGTTCCAAATTTAAAATGCATGAGCTGGAAACTATGGACTTTGCACTCAGAAAGGCTCTTAGACAGGAATAGAGATTGCAGAGTCTGTCCAAAGTGAACACTAATCAGAAATCTAATGCCAATCAGGGTTTCAAAAGGAAATACCTGGATAATAAACAACATAATGGGGGATGCCAACAGATTTAGAACATGAGGGGAAAAGGATAAGGGAATTTAGGAAGGAATTCCTCCAAGAACTCACAGAACTAGAATCCAAATAAGGGAAATAATAGGGATTATAACAGGAATGGAAACATGAGGGACAAACTAGAAGGAAAATAGGGACCCTGAGATGGGAGGTGATCACTTTGCTCCTAAATGTCCCCAATGTTTAGATCATAGAGGCCTTTAGGCACAACATCATATTCACGCATCTATTGATCATAGGTAGAATGATTTTTAGGCTACCCCTATTCAGATGTCTGGTAAGATTTTTGGTCAAAATGTTTCAATTTTAATAGATACAAGAGCTACTAAATGCTTTATAGATCCTAGGGTTGTATCTAGGATTTTAGTTAGAGAAGGATTTATGGCTAAACCTTGGATTGTAGAATATGAAAATAGGGCAGAGCGTCAGGTAGAGCGGTGTTTAACTTGCAGCGAGTTAGAACTTCCTAGTTTTCTCACGCAAGTAAACCTTTATGTCACCCCTTTGGGATCATATGATGTTATATTAGGCATCACCTGGCTAACTGAGCATAAAGCCATTGTAGATTATAGAGATAAATCTGTGGTATGTTTTGATGATGCAGGAGAATCTGCAGTAATAAGAGGTGTGAAGCGACCTATGGAATTGAGACATATTTCTGCTATGGAGTTTAAAAGGGAAAAAAGGAAGGGGTTTATGTTATATGTAGCTCATGTAAAGGATATTGACACAACTCCTAGCATGGATTATTCTCCCTTATAACGGGAATTCCAAGATGTATTTCTAGAAGAATTGCCTGAACTACCTCTGAAGAGAGAGTTTGATTTCTCTATTGAATTGATACTTGGAATTGAGCCACAATCCAATGCTCCATACAGAATGGCTACTACTGAGATGTATGAACTAAAGGTTCAACTCTAGGAAATTTTGGACAAAGTGTTCATATGCGCTAGTGTATCACCTTGGGGAGCCCTAGTGACCTTTGTTAAGAAGAAGGATGGTACTTTGTGGCTGTGTATTGATTACAGAATGCTCAACAAAGTGACCATCAAGTATAGGTATTTCCTCCCACAAATATTTGAGATATTCGATTAAATGAAAGGTGCAACTATGTTTTCTAAGATCTGTTTGAGATCTGGATATCATTAGCTCCAAATTAAGGATGAGGACATAACTAAAAATTCTTTCAAGACATGGTATGGGAATTACGAGTTTGTTGTTCTACCTCTTGGCTTAACAAATACTCCTGCCACTTTTATGAACCTTATGAATAGTATTTTCAGAGATTGTTTGGATACTTTTGTGGAGATCTTTATTGATGACATCCTAATTTACTCTAAGAACATGGAGAAGCATGAAGAGCACTTACGTATAGTCTTACAGCATCTAAGAGACAGGAAATTATATGGTAAGCTATCAAAGTGCTTATTTTATCATAAAGAGATTCATTATTTAGGGCATATCATATTTGCAGATGGAATTGCAATAGATCCTGCCAAGATTAAGGCTATTCTTGAATGGCTTATTTCTAGCAATGTGAGTGAAGTTCAAAGTTTCATGGGGTTGGCTAGCTATTACAAGAAATTTGTGGAGGGATTCTTCAAGATTTTTGCTCCCATTACATCCCTTTAGAGGAAGGGAAAATATATGAGTGGACAGAGGTATGTGAGAAGGCCTTTCAATTATTAAAATAGAAGCTCACGTCCACTCTCATTTTGGTTGTACCTGACCCCAATGGTCAGTTCACTGTAATTACAAATGCTTCAAGTGAGGGTTTGGGTGGTGTGTTGATGCAAGATAAAAGATTAGTGGCTTATGAGTCATGGAAGCTGAAACAACATGAGGTTAATTATGCTCTGCATGATTTAGAATTGGTTGATATTGTATATTCTTTACAGATGTGGAGGCATTACCTGTTGGGTAAGCCTTTTGAGATGAAGACAGACCATATGGGACTTAGATATATTTTCACACAACCCAATCTCAATGTCAGGCAGAGACATTGGTTAGAGTTTCTGAGAGAGTATGCTTTTGGCATTGATTACATTAAAGGGAAAGAGAAAATAGTGGCAAATGCTCTTAGTAGGTGAAGGCACATTTATGCTATCTCTACATCTACAACATGCCTGAGAGAGCAGGTATTTCTTAATCATCCAAGAGATGAGCATTATGAGTTTTTCAAATCAGCTTTTTTGAATGATCCATCTGACTATCGTTTTGATGGGTACAATTCTGAGGATGATGATATTTTGAGATATTAGAACAGGATGTACATTCCAGACCGAGTAGGGTTGAGGAAAGTGGTACTTGAGGAGATGTACTGCACCCCATTTAAAGGTCATCCAGGGGTAAACAAGATGATTTTCGATTGAGACCATTGTATTTTTGGCTAGGGCTTAAGTGTGATGTGACAGCTTACATAGCCCAGTGTTTGGAATGCTAGAGAGTCAAGGCTAAGCATGTCCACCCAGCGGGATTATTGTACCCACATGATATTCCCGAATATAAATGGAAATTCATCAGTATGGATTTCATATAGGGATTACCCATGACTAGGCAGAGGGATGATGTCATTTTGGTTGTAACTGACAAACTAACGAAAGTGGCTCATTTTATTCCAGGGAGCTTGAAGGATGGATCCTTGGTTTTGGCCAAGAAGTTTGTGCAAGATATTTTCTGACTTCATGGTGTTCCAGAGACTATTATATCTGATAGAGACACTCGGATGACATCAAGGTTCTGGATGACCTTGAATTCTTCCTTGGGTATATGTCTCAACTTTAGCACAACCTATCATCCTCGAAACGGATGGGAAAAAAGAAAGAGTAAATCAAGTGGCAGAGGATTTACTCCGCATATACTACAAGGATCAATAGTACAAGTGGGAAGAGTATCTTCCCTTGGTAGAGTCTTCATCCAATAACCCCTACCATGCTTCTCTAGGTATGACACCATTTGAGGCACTTTATGGGTGTAAGTGTCACGTTCCTATCAGTTGGGACAAGGTTGAGGACATGATTGTGATTGGTCCTGATATGTTGCGAGAGATGGAAGAATAGATGACTTTGATCTGAGATAGGTTTAAAGAAGCACCGGGTCGACAGAAGAGCTATGCAGACAATAACCACACTTTTATACAGTTCCAAGCAGGGGACAAGGTGTTCTTGCATGTTCGGCCCCATAAGAGCTCCATATCCTTCGGAAAGGCTTTGAAACTTGCATCGCAATATGTGGGGTTCTTTGATGTTTTGGAAGTCATCAACCCAGTTGCATACTGACTTTCTCTACCACCAGCTCTGGCCTGAATTCATAATGTCTTTCATGCTTCATTACTGAAACCTTATCATCCAGATGCTTCACATATTTTGGATTGGCATGCTTTGCAGGTTCAGGAATTGGGAGTAGTGTAGGTGGAGCCTACTCGACTCATTGATCAGCATACTATCTGAGTGCACAATAGAGATTTTTTGCAATACAAGTTCTAGTGGGACCAATTCTTTGTTGAGAGTGCCACTTGGGAGGATGCCGAGGATGTGCATCGATCATTTAATCAATTCTTCTCATAGACATTTTTTTCCTGATTTCACTATGATGTATATATTTCTATGTGGTGTGTTTCATTTTGGTATATTTTGATGTGACATCGGGTCGATTGCTTTTCCTTGTTGGGAGGGATGTCATGACTCGACCTATGAGACTTCTTTATTTTAGGATTATCATGCGACCTTTTGACTTTGGTTGACCTAGTCGCTATGATTCGACTATGTCACTATTCCTTGTTGTTATGTTTTCTAGTTTAGACCTTTTCGTTGATGTTTGAATAAATGGTAATTTCAACTTTTAAATGAATTATAAAGATGAGTATGGTGATGATGCTTAATAGATTCATAATTTAATTATTACATGCATATGTGAGGAATTATGATGTAATTTCAATAAAATGTCTTGATTTTATGGATTATGGCTTTTAATAAAATATTTTTTTTAATTATTGATTTAATGTCAAATCGAGTACTGATATAATGTTTTGGCCAAGTGTGTCTGAGTGGATGCAAGAATGAAGGCAGGGGTGTGGTTGAGGTAGAGGAGGCTAGCTCTCAACACTGGTGGGTACGGATAATCTGGGTTGCACACACCACTTAGAAGTGCTATGTTGGTAAATAGATTAGAGTATTTTATTTCTCCCTTATCTCGACTTGGATAACATTTCTTTTAGTTGTTGTAATTTTTATAAATAAAGTTCTCTCTATAATCTACTCACAAAATGTCATATGGATAATAAATATAGTGTGAAATTATGCATTTACGTGTGATTTACCATACTCTTCGAAGTCTACCTTGGATTGTTTTCCCTTCCACGTAGCAGAATAGTAGGAGGAAAAAATGCTAATACTAGAAAGAAAACGGTTAGAAGGGTATGCGAGCATTAAAGGAGGAGATGCCATTTCTTGAAAAACACGATAGAGAAGAGGAGAAGGAGGCATTTTTGGAAGGGAAGAAAAAGCAAGGAGAAATGTTGATAGAGAAAAAAGGAAAAAAAGGGCACTGGTCGTTTGTGGTGGCAGGATAGTTACCCACCTCAACTGCGGATTTCAAAATACCAAGTTCTTCTTTTTTTAAATTAGTTACAAATGTTTATGGGAATTGATGTATTACTTGTGTATTTATTTGGAATGCCTTGGATATTGAATGAATTCTTTAAAAATATTAAATTTTATTTGTTAATAAGTATTGCTACATCACCATCCATGTATTTTTTTTTGTCCTTTCTCTCTGTCAATCTACGTATAGTTGGGAGTATCTGCATGTGTTTGTAGGCATGAGTTAGTTTGCTTATGCACGAGATGTATCTTTGTATTTCCTTGTCATTCCTTGCAACTTGATATACGTAGAAAAGACTTGTGGTGTTTGACATTTTTTTAGACCTATGGTGGTTATCGATTCTTTTGAGACTTCCACCTTGGTTCAGTGGTATATGTCCCTGCAGTTTCAAAGTAATAGTAAGTTGTGTTATGCTTTCCTTGTCAAGCCTTGCAACCCGATAGGAAAGGTCAAGTACGATGGTTTTCATCTTTTTGAAGACTCCCAGCTTGGTTTTTTTTGAAATATGCCTCTGCATTTTAAACTTTTATACAAACTTATGATTTTTTTCCATGCATGAGCTAGGTCTACTTTGTGAAAATTCCTATTGCAGTCACTGATTATTAATCTCCTATCTCATAAAGATTATTTAACTGCTGAAAATAAATTTACAGCTGAATATCAAAAAATAACACAACTGCAACTTCACCAATAAAAATACAGAAAGAAATATGGAACACAAAGAACACAATATTTTTGGACAAATTGTCCCTGGAAAAACCCCAAAGGGAAAGAGAAATATATATTAATCTTTAGAAAATTAAGAGATAAAAAATTCCTTGCCTCTCACTAGCAGAACTTAGACAATCTCCTAACTCCTCCTATTGATATTCCTCCATTACTATCCCCAACCCTATCACTGCACCCTTGCTAACACTACAAGACTATTTGCTATCACTGTAAACTCATTTTCTAACATTGCAAATGCTCTCCAAATTATGTTGGTGTGATATGATTGATGTCTCTCCAAATGCCCCTAGACCCCCTTTTATACTACCCTCATTGGTAAACCAACAACCGAGATTAATTCTCAATCAACGACTGAGATAAATTACAAGCCAACAACCAAACAAAAAATTAATTGCAAGTTGTTGCAAGTTGTCACCTAGGGGAATCAAACAAACAAATAATTAATAATTAATTAATTATTGTTAGCAAGTGGTGGGACAACTGTCCAAGCTAACA
>MU225293.1:7516690-7539839 GCA_018584345.1 Thuja plicata | reverse complement strand
GCCGCGTGGGATGCGGGCCACCCACTGTGCACGGCACAGTGGGGAGGCGCCGCCGCCCACGCCGGCCGCCCCACTTTTCTCCGCCCCCCCTTTGTGTTCGGTTGGTGGTGCCGCCGCCAAGCGGCCACCACCACCCCTTCCTTCCACCCTCTGCCGTCGGCTTTCCACCCCCGTCGCCTCTGCGTTTATCTCTTCCCCTCCCATAGCGATTTTTATGTTAGGGTTTTAATTTATTTTAGTTTAGGATTTTATTAAATGTTTATTTTTATATGTAAGATTTAAATTAGATTTGTTTTAATATAATGATATTTTAAATGTTAGATTAGATTTTTTTTATATAATATATTTACTAAATTAGATTAGATTTAGTTAGGATTTTTTTTCATATTAATATAAATTAGAAGTTGATTTAAAAAAAAGTGGTTTAGTATGTTGGAATAGAATTTAGTTTTATCTTAGATTAGGACTAAAATAATTTTAAAAGAAGATTGGAATTCTATAAGCATAAAATTCGATTTCTTTTTTGATAAAGACATTAGTTTAATTGTTTAGTTAGATTGAATAAATAGAGGGTAGATTAATAATTTATTTTAAGAGAAATAATTGATTCATTCAATTTTCTAGATTAGAAATGTGGAATAATATTATAAATCTTAACTATGTTAGCTAATTTTAAATGTTAGATTTTTAATTCTAAATAGCAGGACTATGTTAATTAATTTCTCTAAGATTATGTTCAAGACGTTATTTAACTATTAGATCATTCTTTGTTAGTTTTCTAGCCTTTTTCGTCACCTTGGACCGTTTTCGTGCACGGTTGACTTTCGATCAACCGTGGTCAAACTTTGTCTGTTCGATCATAGATTTGAACCAGTTGATCCTCGCTACCTCTGGAACCTTAGGTTCTAGTTTCATGCCTTTTGGAGACAGTTGACTTTTTGGTCAACATGGGTTGACTTTTTGGTCGATTGCCTAATTTTCGCGCCTATGACTTCCTTAACACTTAGTAGACTCTAGAGACCCTCCCTCACGTATTTCAAGGCATAGTTGACTTTTGGTCAACCCTAGTTGACTTTTAGTCAAAACTATCTCGATTTGCGTGTGTGAGTCTTCCTTTGGGTTTAAGTGAACCCTAGTTGTACCATTCACCTTTTTAGTGTATAGTTGACTTTTGGTCAACTCTAGTTGACTTTTAGTCAACTACCTCAGTTTGCGTGTAGTTCCAGTTTAGAACTTCAGTCATCCTTTAGGATAGCTGTGAAAGCTATTCCTCTCCTTGAGACCTTTTCTGGTTTCGTTTATCCTTTTGCACCGTTTTGCATGCATGTGTTACCCTTGTGTTGTTTTTGTATTCCATTTTAATGCGTTATTTTATAAATTTTTGTTTGTGTTTTTGCCCAGCTTTTGGGCATGACAAGGAATGACACAACTATCTCACAAACAACATACTTCAACAAAATGTGCATGCATAACATTAATGTTGAGTTTGTTTCTATGGAGGGAGCAGGAGGAATTTCAAGTTTGAACACGGGCAGAAAATAGAGCTCACAAGCGTCTGAGGGGGCTGCAGGAGCTGGCGATGGAGGCACTCTGGAAGACCAAGAAAAGTTAGACACAACAAACAATGATGGGGTCCCACTCGACAAATGGAAGGATCCAGGAAAAAAGGAGGTGGGGTCAAAGGGGCTTCTAGCTCAGTCTGACACCCAACTTGGTGTCAAGGAAGATTCTACTTGGCATCATCCTTCATAAACTTTATTCGGGATCAAACCAAAAGGCAAGTCCATTTTCCCGGTTATAAAAGACCTATCTAAGAAGGAAAATGGAAAGTTTTCTATTTCTCTACCGGATGAACTAATTGACCACAATATCACAATGCTGTCTCTTACTTTGGTGGGAAAATTTGTGGTCTCTAGGCCTAATATTGATATTGTTAAGTCCTTTTCTAGAAACAAGTGGAACCTAGAAAGCCAGGTGGAAATCAAAGCCATGGGAAAGGGATTTTTATCCTTTGAGTTTTCTTGCCAAGAAGACTTAGCCAAGATCATGTGTACTGGGGCATGGGCTATTGGGAAATCTTCTTTAGCCTTGTAGAGGTGGTCTCTGAATCTGGACTTTAATGCTTCCTTCTATTCCCAAGCCCCGGTCTGGGTTAGGCTACCGAAGCTTCCTATGGAATTCTGGTATAGCGAGATCTTTTGGAGAGCTTCTCTTGATAGACCCAGTGATGGTGGATTGTTGACCCCTGACCTATGCTCAAATATGTATAGGGATGGAAGAGGGGAAAGATATGCCAGAAGTCATAGAGATCCATTCAAAGTTAGGCAAAAGACTACATAATTTGGAATATGAAAGTGTGTCTTTTGCATGCTTCCAATGCAAGAAGGCACAACATATGGCCAGGAAATGTCCCACTATAGCTAAGGATAAATCTAGGAAAGCCCAAAAGTTAAGGGGCATGACCAAGGAGAATGTTCCTAAAATATATAACTCGGGGCACCAGGCTTCTCTTGTTTGGAGGAAAAAGGACCCTCAGATCCTTGTGCACATACAAGGAGGCTCTGGGGCCCCCTCCATTGAGGCCTTAGGGGAACCCCACCTGGACTTGGTCAGTGGCTCACAGAGCCTAGAACTATTTCCATTTGTGGAGGTGGAACAGGTCTCAGAAGGTATCTCCTTTCCCACTGTGAAGGATCTAGACTGTGCAGTAGGGTCTCGACAGTCCCTCTCATTGATGGCTCAACGTTCCCCTAAACCCTCCTGGGAGGTTGTGGTTTTCCTACCAGCACATCACATCCCAATGGATGAGAACACTCTCGTGCTTCCCATTAGGAATTATTTTCCATCACCTTCCCCTGATTTGAAAATGTCAGGAGCAGGTTCATAAAATGGAAGCTCTTTTAAAGTCGGCTACTCCTCGGTAGTTTACTAAAATGGAAGAACTCTTTGCTATTCACAAGGAAGGGAAGGAGGGAGATTGGACTATAGTCAAAATAAAAAAGAGAAGCAGAGACCCCTGCCCAGTCTCACCTATAGCTATGAGGAGTAAGAATAAAGTGGACCTGGGGCCAAAACCAAAACCCCAGAGTGGAAAAAATCTAGCCAGATCCAGCAAGAAGAATCCTGTAAGAACATTGTGGATGGAACTGAAAAGACCGTCTAGGTAGCCTATACCTCCAGTTATTAATGAAGTTAATCTCCTGGAATGTTCATGGTCTTAATGGACCACATAAGCAGGGTATTATTAGAAATATGATTAGAGATCATAGACCCAATGTCATGTTAATACAAGAAAACAAGATGAAAAAGGACAAACTGGAATGCATTAAGTTCTGTAAGACTATGGATAGATTGGAAACTAACTTAGAAGGTGCTTCTGGTGGTCTGCTGACTCTGTGGAACTCTTCAATTTTGAAGGTGGATATTGTCTACGAAGAAGGTAATGTAATGATGCTCAATCTCACTAATATTAAGAATAAGGAAAGTTAGTTCATTATGAATATCTATGCTCCCAACACTAACAAAGGGTGAAGGTTGTTTTGGGATAAACTTTGAAATATTGCATCTATGTTTAATCTTTCTAAATGTATTATCATGGATGATTTCAACACCCCTTTAAAAGAAGGGGAGAAATTGGGTGGGATTACCCCTGATCTAGAAAGCAGGCCGGATCTCATGAATTTTATTAATGACCAAGGCCTCTTAGATGTTGATCTTCAAGGGACAAATTTCACCTGGAGAAATAGGAGAATGGGGATAGAGTGTATCCAAGTTAAACTGGACAGAGCTTTGATCACGACAGATTAGTTGAACTCCTTCAACTCCACCCTCTCTTCTCTAGTGCGTATCGGGTCTGATCATTCCCCCTTGTCTCTTACTCTGGACCCTTTTATCAAGGAAAGAAATTTCCCCTTCAGATTTGAGATGATGTGGACTACTCACCCTAATATAAACAGCAAGATCAAAGAATGGAGGGATATTGAGGTTAAAGGATCGGTTATGTTTAGAGTAGCCAAAAAACTAAGAAATGTTAAGTTGAACATTATGATCTAGAACAAGAAGGACTTCGGGGACATTTTTTCATCCAAAGAGAAGGCCATTTCTAACCTGGGTAATATCCAAGAGGAAATACAAAGGGATGGATATGATGAGAATAACCTAAATCAATAAAAAAAATTTCTCTTGGAGTATCACACTGTGATTGGGAAGGAGGAAATGTATTGGAGGCAGAGATCTAGATCCATATGGCTGAGGGAAGGAGACCAAAATACATGTTTCTTTCACTTGTCCACCATGAAACACAAGGAAGCTAATAGAATCAGTAGCATTAGAAGGGGAAACTTGATCTTGAAGGAGGATAAGGATATATCTTTAGCTTCTGTGGACTTCTTTAAATCCCTCCTATCTAGAGACCTCAACCTCCAGGACCTAGATCAAGAGACCCTCCTGAGATTTATCCCTTCTATCATTTCTGATCTCCAGAACAACACTCTGAATTCTATTCCCAATAGTAATGAAGTTAAGAAAACTCTAGATTCTCTCGAGAGAGACAAGGCCCCTAACCCTGACATCTTTCCTATGTTCTTCTTCCACAAGTATTAGGAAATTGTTAAATCGGATGTGATCAAAGATGTGTAGGAATTCTTTGGGTCCAAAAATCTCCTAAAATAACTCAATGCTACTTTTTTGGTTCTTATTTTGAAAGTCACAGGGGCAGATGCTATGGACCTTTTAAGGCCCATTAGTTTATGTAATTCTTTCTATAAGATTATCTCCAAAGTTTTGACTATCAGAATTATTTAGGTGCTCCCCTTCATTATTTCCCATCAACAGTATGGCTTTGTTCCTAGTCATCAATTTAATCATTACTTGGTGTTGTAGTTGTTAAGAATCTGGACAGTTCTAACTTAATTTTGTAATGTACTCAATGAATACATTACAACATTGAATTAGTACATTTATTCATTGAATACATTACAAAACCAATTCTTTCCCACCAATTAAAATTTCAAATTGACCAGCCACTTCTTTAATGACCAAATTCCTATAAGAAGGATACAGTGCTACATAAAATTCATTGAAAACTCCCTATCTAACCATTTGTGCTTTATTCTCTACAATCTTCATATTCTCTTTTCTTGTTCAAGCTGCTAGGCTATCTCATTTATTTCTAGGTTATTCCTTGTTTTTGTATTCTTATTGTATGCTTGTTGTCTGTTTTCATTACAAATTAACTACTTTCACTACTTACTGTAGGTTCAAATCTTTTGCAAAACTAAGTCATCATATAGTCAATGTCAATTTAACAATGCATGTATTCAATGTCAACTTAACATTTTTTTAATTACTAAAAATATCTACTTGCATTTTCGTCATGGTTTGCCTTATTCTCATGGTTTACCATATGCATTACTTAGAAGCATGGAAGCTTCATAGTCTCAAATGCCACACTGCTCACTTTCTTTTGTAATGTATTCAATGAATACATTACAAAACTAGCTCACCATTGAATACTTTGTCTTCTATTACTATTCAACATGTTTACTATATGAACTCAATGTCAACTTAACAATGCATGTAGTCAATGTCAACTTAACCTATTTTCAATTACTAAAGATACCTACTTCCATTGTGCTCATAGTTTTCTTGTTGCTCATAGTTTTATGTATGCATTTCCTAGAGCATGGACGCTTCATAGTCTCATATTTCACTGAATACATTAGAAAACTAAGTGAGCATAGTGTAGCCTTAGTTTTGTCATCTATTCAATGAATACAATATAAAATTAGTTCATCATAGTGCAACCTTAGTTTTGTAATTTATTCTATGAATAAATGTACTAGTCACTATAGTTACTTGTCGTTATATTATAAGTTGTTTTGTAATGCCTTTATATTCAATGACTAAATGTACTGGTCACTATATTTACTCGCATTGTGCTAATGGTTTACTTGTTGTTAATGGTTTATTGTATGCATTAATTAGAAGCATGGAAGCTTCATAGTCTCATATTTCAGAGCGCTCAATTTATTTTGTTAGGTATTCAATGAATACATTACCAAACTAAACTCAACATAGTGCACTTGTTATAATGGAATTCAATATCTACTTGTTTTCTATTTGTAGTTGTTAGTGTATTCATTAGATAGTTTCTTTTCAATTAATAATCAACTTGGTCATTGTATGAAATACTTAAAAGCATGAAAGCTTCAGATTCTTATATTTCACATGTCTGACATAGTTTTGTAATGTATTCATTGAATACATTACAAAACTAATTGATCATACTTTAGCCTTAATTTTCTAATGTATTCAATGAATACATTACAAAACTAGGTCAACATAGTGCAGCCTTGGTTTTGTAATGTATTCAATGAATAAATGTATTGTTCACTATATTTACATGACTTTATATTATAATGTGTTTGTAATGTGGACCTTCAGTAGGATACACAATCAATGAAGGGGTCATTTTAATTAAATTAACATAGTGCGGCCTTACAAAACTAGGTCACCATAGTGCAGCCTTAGTTTTGTAATGTATTCAATAAATAAATGTACTGGTCACTATACTTACTTGCATTGTTCTCATGGTTTTCTTGGTGTTAATGGTTTAGCCTCATGCATTACTTAGAAATATGGAAGCTTCATAGTCTCATATTTCATAGTGCTCACTTTCTTTTGTAATGTATTAAATAAATACATTACAAAACTAAACTCAGCATAGTGCACTTGTTATATTAGAATCTGATTTCTACTTGTTTTCTATTTATAGTTGTTATTGTGTTCATTGGATAGTTTCTTTTCAATTAATAATCAACCTTTTTACTGTATGTAATACTTAGAAGCATGAAAGCTTGATATTCTCATATTTCACATTTCTGACTTAGTTTTGTAATGTATTCACTGAATACATTACAAAACTAATTGAGCATAGTGTAGCTAGTTTTCTATTGTATTCAATGAATACATTACAAAACTAGGTCAACATAGCGCAGCCTTAGTTTTCTATTGCATTCAATGAATAAATGTACTAGTCACTATATTTACATGCCTTTATATTATAAGTTGTTTTCTAATTCCTATTCAATGAATAAATGTACTAGCCACTTTACTTACTTGCATTGTGGTCATGGTTTTCTTGTTACTAATGGTTTATTGTATACATGGTTTATTGTATACATTACTTAGAAGCATGGAAGCTTCATAGCCTCATATTTCATAGCTCTCACTTCTTTTGTAATGTATTCATTGAATACATTACCAAACTAAACTCATCATAGTGCACTTGTTATATTTGAATCTGATTTCCACTTGTTTTATGTTTGTATTTGTTATTGTATTCATTCGATGGTTTCTTTTCAATTACTAATTAGTTTTTTTATTATATGTAATAGTGACAAACATGGAAGCTTCATGTTCTCATATTTAACATGTTTGACTTAGTTTTTTAATGTATACACTGAATACATTACAAAATTAATTGAGCATAGTGCAGCCTGTTATGCCCTGCATACCTGTCCCTACATTTTGTAGGAAAAATGTTGGGTCCCCCTTTTTGCTTTTGCTTTTTCCTTGGTTTCTTTTGTTTCCTTTGTTTCCCTCTGGGCTTTGCTTCTGTGAGGGTTTTTTTCTTTTTCTTCATGCCTTCTTTTGTCTCCGGGACCCGGTCCCAGTCCCGAGGTTTGTTTGATTATCCTTTGAGCCATTCGGATCTCAGATTCAAGGATTTTCTGCCCTCATGTCTTCTTTTGTGAGAAGGTATGGCTGCATGGGATCCCCAGGCCCAGAGTCCAAAGGTCTACCTTTTTCAGAGTTTGTGAAGGGAATGCAATGTTTTTACCCTAAGGGTATAAATTGGTTTCACCAGTCACTTTCACTTTTACCGTGATCAAAACACTGAGAGCAATTACCAAAGTGATTAAGGTGATTCAAAGCGATTAAGTGCAAATTGTTTTTGGTGATTAACAACGTTCAAACTATAGTAAATAGTGGTGATTTTGTGGTCATTCCAAGGTGAACCAGTTGTAGAGTGCCTCTCATGCTCACCTTTCCGCATTCTCTGTGTCTCCAGGAAGGTCCTTTAGCTCTCTTCTATTTTCTAGTTTTCTGGTTTTTCTTTCTTTCTGTCTCGTTTGGGTCTAGTTTGTGTTTCCTGTCTCTGGTTTTGCTTTCTATCACCTCCCATTGGTGGAATGGATCTTCCAATGGGTTTTCCACCCTCTGTGGAGTTGTAATTTAATGTAGCATTTGTATATACCTTGTATATTTTTTAGTCTCCTGTAAATAGCTATATATATGTATATTTTCTCGGTCAACCTGCGAGTTGTGCTTCGGTCATTGTAGTGCTTCAACCCTCTATAAATTTGGTGTATATCCCATGTATATCCTTCCTAATCTATGTTAAGCTCACCATTCTCTTTCATGTTTTCCTTAATTTTTTGAGCTTTCCCTCTCGACCAAATATCGCCTGGTTCAAACTCGGAACCTCGCTTGTTCGCGCCATGGTGATTTTCTCTCTCTTTTTTTGAATCAATCTTAATAGTGGATTAAGTTTCACATGCGAGCATTCAAAACCCACCCAAGTGGCATTCATTCCTAGTGCATTCAGACATCTATTGGCATTAATTCCATTACTTCCATACCTGCATGACCACATGACGCTCTCATGTCAGCCGAGTATGGATAATTTTTAGTCATATCATGCAACAGTTAGTTTTTTGGACTTCGTGTCCCAAGTCTTCCTCTGGTCTTTATTTTATTTCATCACATGTGCTAGAATCCCTGAAAGCCCAGGTAGACATCAAATTCCCAATTCGTGCTTATATACATCTTTTTCGAGGTTTGATGTGAACTAACATCTTTTTAGAAACAGGTGCACAGTGGTGGTGAAAATCTCTGGATCCAAAATAATGCTATGTTTTACATATATACTAACGATCATATTATTTTTCAATTTTCCAAAATTAAATTAGCAATCATGTCAGAAGCATCTACACCACCTTCTCCACCTTAGAGTTTAGAACTCCCCACTACTGTTGCAACCAGGGTAGCTGTCAAGACGAAGGTCGAGAAGGCCTTGGAAAAGCTCCCATTAACAATGAAGTATCTGAAGGGGGACAATATTCTATGATTGAAGGTCGATTCCAAGTTACATTTAATCACCGACATGAGTGTCAGGTGGTGGGCCGAAATGTAGGCCTTAGTTAAGATGATGTTCATTCAATGCACGGTCGGAGATCCATTGGCCCTCAATATGGCCAGCTCTGAGATTCTTAAAGCTGCATGTTTTTCTTGCTCCGTGCAAGCTCCGGAGCTTATTCTTACTTTTGAAAAACACTACAACACGGTCATTTGGGCTATCATGCTTTCTTCCCTAGTTCCAATAGGCTACCCAACGCCTATGGTGTCTCTAGACACCATGACTTTTGCTGCAAGGCTGGGGATCTCCTAATTTGATGATGCAGTTGTTTTCACTTGGTCTCTAGCCTTGGAAGAATTTCAAAAGCTAGATCTCATGGCCTGGCAATATCTCAATAAAAATTGACTTAAGGTGCCAAGGATAGATTTCAAAAAGATGAAGCTAGAGGTCCCCTAGAAAGAATTTAAAGAGAGCATATAGATGGGGATCATCGCTCTATGCAGGGTCATTGGAGAGCCCTATGCCCAGGAATTATCAGCATGGATGTACTATTTCTTGTTCAGCATCGCCTCCAATGGGTAGAATTTTGATTGGGCCACTATCATTGCCAATCACGTGGACTCTCATCTAGTCAAGGTCACTTGGACCCCCAAATTCTACATGACTTCTTATGTTTTATGGGCACTAGCACAGCAATGCCCTGTGACCTAGGGATTACTTACAGTGGGTGTTCTCAGAACCGGCCAAGGCCAGAATGCTCCCTGGGATTATCAGGATGCCAAATACCATCTCTCCAAAGAAGCAATGAATTTGGTCAGCACTTATGGCCACTACTACATTCAATATCAACAGCATACATACATTTGGGTGGCCAGCTTCTCCAAAAAACTTTTTTTATTACCCAAGCATTGTGGGGATAAAATAATTCTTTTAGAATTCTATAGAATTATTCTTGAGTTTCATGCCCTCTTCCCATTGAAGAAGGTTACTAACGTTCCATTCCCAATCTCTTGTGAGAGCTATACTTGCAGCCTGGCAATGACCAAAGAAGCCGATAATAAACTTAAAAGTTTGGTGGCAGAGTTTTACTTGGAGCAGAATAATTTTGATCCGCTAGGAAAGATAGCAACAGAACTTACTTGGGTAGCCCCCCACATGAGCTACACTTAGAAGATTTTTGGGAAGATTTCCAGGATGATTTTGATGTCCAAAACCAGCATTTTGTCCAGTTGACACAGGGGATGATAAAGCGGCTAAAGCATTGAAAGTTCCCCAATGAATTTTTGGACACTGGGTCCACAGAAGACCCGCAATACAAAGAAAAGGGAGTAGATAAAATGGCTCTCCCTTCAGTGGACTGGGATGCACTGGAGGGACCAACAATTAAGTACATCACTAACAATATAATTGAACGCATTCATGCATATTTTTAGAAGGTATGTCTGAAAAGCACACAAAAATTTGGCCCATTGGTACGGGGTTCAACTTCAAGGGCCAAAACCTCCTCACAGGGAAAGGATAGAGGAAAGAGGAAAATGGGGACCCTATCTCAAGTCGCATCTGCACTTCCCATAGAAAAAAAAATGCATCAAACTCTTGACAACCCAAATGAAAGATACATTAATCGCCTGGTTGGCTACCCCAGCTATTATGGCCGAACCTGTCCGCCCTTCCAATTCTCCTTCACTTGCAGAATTAATGGTCTGAGTAACAGGGACTGGAGTTGAAGAAGAGAAAGAAGCCATGTTAGATGTAGGGCCCCAATTGGTAATAAGGAGGAAGAAGAAGAAAAGAACAGTTGATCCTCAGCCAAAGGCGGAACCAGAACTTGGGATGCCTGACATCCCTAAAATATAGATTGTCTCCTCGGACTCTCTAGAGCCAAACAATCAGCCCGAACATCCCCTAGAGACCTCTCCTCTACATGACAACTTTCATGACATATTTGAGATGGATGAACTTGTAAACCTAAAAGGAGATATTAGGAAAGTGGTAGAAAATATAGTTGCCTATGATGAAGTAGTAATCTCCACTGAAGGGGAGTCCCCAAAGAAAGAAGTTTCCACAGAGGAAGTCCAGGTAGAAGGGGAAAAGGAATAGGAATAGGTAAATGTCTCTAAATTTTTGTAGATATAGGTTATAGGAAGCAACACCATGGAGGAGAGGTAAGTGAAAAATGAGGAACCAACATCTGCTGAGGGAATCAGACCTACAAGAGCAACTGTAATCTCAGTCGCCATGCTCCAGACACCTCCTCCTACCCTAAATAAGGTAACATTCGATGAGGTGATCACAATGGCCCAAATGCTTAACCTTGGCTAGACACCTTCACCACCTCCTAAGGATATTCCAATAGAGGGAGATATTCCAGCAGAAGAAGCCAAAGAAGAACAATAATAGCAGCAAGGTGAGGGGCAGAACCCCAGAAATACAGATGTTGAATCCGACGCTACTAAGGATGTGGACACCAAGGCAGAAGATACCAATGCCACTAAGGTGGATAATGCAGGTGGTCTAGAGGATATAGGAAAAGAGTCCAAAGAGGCTCATAACATTGGGGATGCACAACAGAACCCCAGAGGGGATTCACAGGATCATACTTTGGCAGCAGGGCCACCCCCGCCACCACAATATTTGGTGGATTCTAAAAAGAGGAAGGCCCCAATAGAAACAAAGGCCCATCTCTCCCTGGCTAGGATGATGGCATAGGTTCCAGCGGCCCCAAAATAAAATAAGGCTCGGACCCTCCATTCCACTCAGACAGGTTCAGGTGGAGAAACAATTGCGGTAATTGCAACCCCTCCCCTAGAGATAGATATAGAAACAACCAGAGTCGAGGAATACACAATCATGGAAGTACCTCTAGGGAAAAGAGACAAACAAGGTAGATTAGACCTATTAAAAGAAGCCAACCAGGTGATAGAGGCACCTTATAAAAAGCAAGCCCAGAAGCTCCAGGAAGAAAGGGAAAAGAACACAAATCTTATCAGGATTTTGGTGCAGCTAGAGCAACCCATCACTGCTATTCCTCTGAAAGCTTCCACATCCAGGGCACCACTCCCATAGGGTGACATAGATGTGCTAAGGAGTATAAAAAGAAAGCGTAGGAAGATGATGACTGGGTGGCTAAATAGGTGGGAAACATTCAACATTTCTTTATGGCTACACTCTCAAACCTATAAGCAGCCCATAATGTTCTACACCAGGCCAAAAATACCATTACCATCTGGGAAGGAGAGACCAAGCAATACAAGGCCTGGATGAATGAATTGGGAGAACTCCTTAGTCTCGGAGAGGAGATTATTACTAAGGCTAGAATTTTGGGAGAGGAGTCCTTTGACTTTGTCCATACCCAGCACTCCAGACTTGATCTCACATTGGAGATAAGAAAGCAACAGGTAGAGGCCCTGTGAGATAAATTTTTGGAGGTAGACTATTCTTTAAATATGTATAAGGCATTCATTACAAGTGTTTCATAATTTGATCCCTTTAGTACTGAAACATGTACTCTAGAGGAGTACATCATAGGTAAATTTGACAAGCTAATGGAAGCTTGATATCAGTCCCTAGAGGGAATGGACAGAGCAAAGATGTCCCGTATATCTCGCATGGTGCTTCAGGCCCATGATGTAGTGAAGATGGCTACAGAATTCAAAGTAGATACTCTAGATCTGGGAGAATAGGTGGAGATGGCCAGGTACTGCTAGGCTAATCTCAAGGATATCAATGAAGATGGAATTTCCCAGCTCCTGGAAACATTCAAAAGCAGCAAGAAGCAATAAGGTTCTCCAGATTCTGGAGGTTTTCACCAGTAGGGTGCATTCTTTCATATTCATTATTTTTGGAGTGTAAGCTCCCAGATTTTGGATTCCTGGATCCAACAGTTTTGTATTCTTTTGATAACTTGTGTCCAATTTTCCCAGAGCTGACCGATCATTATCAGGAAGTTAATAAGTGGATGTCAGAAAGTAGGTTACTCTAGCAAGGCATGTCAACTCAAGGGATGGTTCTAGCAGGTGGTCTTTCCAAGGTGCCACTCTAGCATAAACACCTAGTGCATTGAAGACAGTGAGCAGTATTTTGCATTAATGAGGCATGTAGCCTTGAATGTCAAAGGATCATATTTTTTCTCTTCTTTCTAAAACACTCTTCGCAATGTCAATTCTTCCATTCCTCTCTTCTCTTCTTATTCTTCTGACATGTCAAACCTCTATTCTTTTTGAGGTAGTTGTAAAGTGGTGCAGGTAGTACCGGCCACCGAATATTGTATTTTATTATTGAGTGTAAAGATAGATTAGGTTAACTTTAGGGAAATTTTGTGTATAAATAATGAGTCCAATCTCATTTCAAGGGTCGGCAAAATTGATGATTTTGTAGTCCATAGCAATAGAATTTCAACACTTTAATTTCTTGTAGTTACAGAGCTCAATGCTCAATAGTTCTTAGTAGTTCTTGGTAGATAGATGCTCCCTTGGAGTTGTTTATGTACACACCAGTGATGCTGGAAAACTATTAATGAAGAAGGAAGGATTCTCGCAATGTTATTGTTGGTTTTCTTATCTCTAAGTTAATACTCTTTTGTGTTGTATGTTTCTGATGTCCCTTGCTCTAATATTTTAAGTAGATTAATGACCTCTTTTCCCCTTGCTATTGAATATGTATGAACTGATGGTTCTATATGCATTCAGTATTTAGTGTAGTATGTTAGAGCATGGTTGATGTTTTGAATGTATTGGCATAACTATAAGTAGAATGAATACTCTCTAACCTTGGTCTATCTTTTGAAGTTTGCTTGATAATCCAAATGCTTGTAGGAAACCCCAACTTACCAAAATCCCTGGAGTAGACGAGCCAAGAAAAACTAGCTATCCCCCTGAACAAAATAGTCACACTCCCAACTTAGCTCCCGCACTATCAAGACCCAACTTTCAGGTGCTTGAAGGCCCAGAGAATTTATTCCCAGGACAACCTTTACAAGCAAAGTTGGCTGATACCCCGGTACCTAGTGACAACTTACCTGTGTTGGCAGACTGGTCACAAAGTCTTGTCAATAGAAACCTGCAGTAGAAGGAGGGCATCAGCTCATCCCCTTCAGAAGATTTTGACTTTACACTGCCTAGGGTTCCCCAAGCCATAGTTTTAGGAAGAAGGCATTTAGTGGGATTGGATATTTTTCACCTGCATGATTCAAAAGAGTCCTTAGATCATCCTCTAATCCAGGAAGGTTTGTTGAATACCCAAGTCTTCCAGACAATCCCAGGAACCAACGCTCCACCTAGTCAAAATCCAACACCCCCGATGGCTACATACTTTGGTAACACCGGGTCCCCAATTGGGCAGTTTCCTAGTGATACCAACGATCTTCCTCCGCATCCAAAGAAGATATGCCCCTGATATGAGAATCTAGGCTCATGAACCGTAGAAGAGCATCTATAGGAATATAAAGATGCCATGAACTGACACTGAATCTAACATCAAGATGTTGTGACCTGGATGTTCCCTCTGTCCTTGGAATAGAATGAGTTAAACTAGTACCTTAACTTGTCAGCCAACTCCATCAATAGTTGGAAGGATATGGAGGACACCTTCCTATTGGCCTTCCACATACACATAGACCCAGTGTGATCCCACAGCTATTTTATCTCTAATAGGAAGGAACCGAATAAACCCCTTGTAGCATTTAACCATGGGTTCCAACAAACCTTGAAGCAGTGCACAGGTCCCTTTATCCCATCTATGGATGCAACCATCTAGACCTACCTTAATTCTATGGACCCCTTCATTGCCACTCTCCTATGGATAACCACCACCCTCAATTACCGGGACACTCTGGGAAAGGTTTACAACCTAGCCTTGGAGTTGTCCTGCAGTTTGAACAAAGCTCCTGGCAGGATTGGGAAGAGCACACCTTTCAACATGATCCCTGGTGGAACTTCTTATGCTAGGGGATACAACCCTAATCAGGAAATGGGTGCCCCAATGATGGCCATGAATCCCCCACCACCGCCAATACACCAGCAGGCCCAGTACGTATACCCATCACAAGCACAGACAATGCTGGGTCTAGAATTTGTTCCATGGAACCAGCCACAACAAATACAATAACCACTGACACAACCCTCAAGAGTACCTTTCTTCTAGTCACCCACGGCTGGAGGATTGTCATCCTCGACTCTGAGAGCTGCTGCCGCTTTCCCTAGGAACCAACCACAACAACTGTCACACTGTGACGCGAACACCTAGCTATCCATCGAGGTTGAATCCCTCTGGTGATTTATTTCCTCACTAACTATGGACATGGTTAGTTGAAGGGGGGGTCTTTTGCACCCCACAACCCCAGTTCCTAGAGAGGGAATGTCTTCTCTAGCCAACAAAATACCAATGTTGGAGGAAGAAACTATAACAATGGGCCTCAGCCCAACCAACAACAATGGAATAACAACACAAACATAGGAGGTCCCCCTCTGAACCAAAACACCACTCATGGCAGTGCTGGACCTAGTCATTTCACATCGATCATGGAACTCCAGCCCCTGACTAACTGATGTAGATTGTATGACATTGGCTCTCATTTTGAGGTAAACTGTACCACACTGGAGAAGGTCATCATGATCTCTCAATTGGAAAGACAACAACCTATTGATCCTACTCCCCCAGAAACATCAGTGCAAGAGCCCACTCATGGTGCCTTCACCTATGAGACCATGTTCTTTGGGATAGACAAGGAAGATGAAGAAGAACCTGAATTGCAGGGGTTCTTTGATGAATCTATCCCATCCTTTGAGGCTAATGCCTTCACCAACCCATGTACTCCCTACAACACTCTGAGTTAGGCTAGTAAAGGACCATTTTATAGGCCTACACCACCCAAAGATACCCCTCCTCGGGACAATACAACTTATCGCTCCTTCCCACCGAAAGGATCTAGCTCTAACCAAGCTAAGGACCCAGCTGGGGGAAGCCAACAATTTCTAAGGGGACGGTTTGACATCACAAAGGCATCAAAAATAACCACCACCTCCATGACCTTGATGGAGGTTTTTCTGAAATGTCTCGAGAAGAGGAAGTCTCTTCTGTAGCTCTTAGGAAACCTAGAAGCTGTCAGTCGCCCACCAAAGACTATCACTTTTGATGATACCGACGCGACTGTCTTCCAAGGAAACACTAAGGATCCTCCCTTCTTACTAGGTTTGAACATACAAGGGAAGAACCTACATAATTACTTGGTAGATTCCAGTGCTTCAGGCAATGTCATGCCTTTATCCATATGCCAGAATCTCAAACTCCATCCCACTCCATCAAAAGGCATAGTATTCTAACTAGACAAAACTGCTATAAAAATGGTAGGTGAGCTGAAGAAGGTCTAGATTCAGGTCATCCAAGACCGCCGGATATCAAGCATAATTGACATCCAAGTGGTTGACATCTTGGAAACCTATTGGATGTTATTGAGTTAGAATTGGTCCAAGCCCTTAATGGGTATTTCTTCAATGACTTCTCCCACTTGTGGCTCTCCTGGGAGGGGGAGTCTAACCAGATCCAGGTAGAAAGAGAACCCAAGATGAAGCAGGCCCTCATTGACATCAAGAGGGTGAATGAAGTCCCTTTATCTAAGAATTCCCCTAGGGTGTACCGACCCCTAGAGATCCTAACATTTTATTTCACCCTTGGGGAAGATCCCATAGTTTCTCAGAGAATTCAGGACCTGGATGAAAAACTAGGGGGTGGGGTTAACTCACAAGGTATCACAGCAACTCCTACTACACTCTTATCCAACACTTGGTTTCAGGTGCATTATTAGAAACATTCTGAACTAGAGTGTGAGCCTTGCATCACCACTGCTACCCATCACATCAATGCCCTCCGGGAGAAACAATGACCAATAGATCTGCCTAGACCCATCAACCATTTCAACGGTACTCCCATGGTGTCGCTTGCCCAGGAATCCCAACCACGGGATTCTCTAGGGGAAAACCTCACCCATGCAACATCAAATCTAGAAGAAACTCTTCCCAACCTTCCCAAAAATAATCCAAAGCCCAATCGCCTTCCCAGCCCCAGACAATTAACAATGACTTATGTACCCTAAAGTTTGATGGGTCCCAGTCTAAACAAGGTTGTGGGACCAGAGTAGAACTGATCAACCAAAGGGGTAAATCCTTCCTCGCATCTTACAGGCTATAGTTTAACTACACAAACAATGTCATGGAGTATGAGGCCTTGGTCCTTGGAATCCTATTTTCACTAAGCAAGGGAATCACTTGTCTCCGGGCACTAGGTGATTTAGATTTGATCATTAAGCAGATCTAGAGCCAATACACTTGTCATGATAAAAGGTTGGCCGCATACCACAATCAAGCATAGAGCCTCATCAAATATTTTGATGTCTTTGGCATCAAATTCATTCCCCAAAAAAGAAACTATGTTCCAGATGCCCTTGCCATATCCGCCAGCACCCTAGAGCCAATGGATGGCTCCTGGCTCTAGATATTCTCTGTTGAGATGGTCCCCACCCCATCCATTCTAGAAAATTTCACCCACTTTCAGGTGTTTGAGGTTGATCAACATATCCTAGCCTTCATTGCCAATGTTGGTGTTTTCGAAGATCAGATAGTGGAAGAAATAGATCATGAAGATACCGGGCAGGGTGAAGAAGATGATGGGATCATTGACTTACCAACCAACACCATCCCTAAGGGGATGGTAGTGCTAGAACATATCCTTGACTCGAACCCCTAGGGCTGGGAGAAGATATCATCCTCCTCAGAGGGAGGAAAATTTGAAAAATTCAACATCGGCCAAACCGGTGAAGAAAAATTTGTGCATATTGGAACCTCTTGCTCCCTAGAGGAGAAGGAGAAGATTCTTGTGGTTCTCCAAGAATACATTGACGTAATTGTGTGGGGGTATGAGGATCTAAAAACCTATGACACATCCATCATGACCCATACCATCCCACTGAAACCAGACGCTGATCCCTTTTGTAAAAAGCAAAGACCGGTAAACCCATTGATCGAGCCTTTAATCTATTAGGAGGTTCAAAAAATATTGTCAGCCCAGATTATCTTTCCTATCCGGCACACAATTTGGGTTGCCAACCTCATCCCTTTGAGAAAAAATAGTGGTGAGATCCTCCTTTGCATGGATTTTTGCAATCTGAACAAGGCATCTAAGAAGGATAATCATCCTCTCCCCTCGTTGGATGAGGTATTGCAAATCGTGAATGAAACTCAGACGATGTCCTTCCTAGATGGGTACTCTGGGTATAACCAGGTCATGGTTAAATACGAAGATAGAGACAAAATGGCATTTACCACCAAGTGGGGAAAATTTTCATACCGGAGGATTCCCTTTGGCCTGATCAACACAGGGGCCATATTTCAGAAGGCTATGGACATTGCATTTGAAGGCCTAGTAAACCAGTGTATAATCATCTAAATGGATGATCTGACCATCTTTTCCTGGGACAGGCGTGATAATTTCGCCCACCTCATCCAAATTTGTGAGAGATGTCATTGGTATGGAATATCCCTCAACCCTAAGAAATGCATATTTAGGGTCACTGAAGGGAAGCTTCTCAAGCATATCATCTCTGAGAAGGGTATATCCATTGACCTTGAGAGATTTGAAGCACTACTGAGTCTACAAATGCCTGACAGTAAGAAATAAATGAGATCTCTCTTCAGAAATATAAACTTTGTCTAGCGGTTCATTACTGGATTCGTCAAGATAGTAAAACCACTCAATGACATGATGAAGAAAGATATGAAGATTGAGTGGAGTCCTGAAGCAAAGAAGGCATTCACCCAAATTAAATAAACGATTGTAGAGGCCACGGTCTTGGCTAGTCTAGACTATTCCCTCCCTTTTTACATATACTCCTTTGCGTCACCGCATTCTTTCATAGTATTTTTGACCTAGAAGGTTGAAGGGGAAGAATGACCAATATCTTTTATTAGCTCCCCCTTTAAGAACACCGAATTCTGGTATTCATCTTTGGAAAAGTAGGCCTTTGCTCTCATTCGTGCTATGAAGAAATTCTACCATTACATTCTCTGGAGCAAAGTGCATGCTATCATCCCAGACTAGGCTATTAAGTCTCTGCTCTTGTAGAGTGAATTGGGTGAACGACAGGGGAAATGGATGGCCATCCTTCAAGAGTATGATTTGGAAGTGCAACCCATGAAGATATTTCAAGGCCATGGACTATGTAGATCAATGGAAGAAGGAACTCAAGACATCAAGTGCCAAACTTATACAGTGAAGTCCATCACTCAAGATCTGTGGTATACTGATTTGGTATACTTATTGTTGAACAATAGATGCCTAGAGGGGCTACCCCCAAATAAAAATCATGCCCTACGGCTGAAAAGAGCACACTTTATGATTAAAAAATGGAACATTTTTCACTGGAATTATGAAGGGGTATACCTCTATGGCATTGATTGAGACCAAGCTGCAAAAATGATTGAAATTTTTCAGAGGAAGTTTGGAACCAGGAGTAGCTCAACTAATGCCACTGCCCATCAGATCCTCTAGGTCAGATACTATTTTCCCTACATCTTTAAGGATGTCTATACTCACATTAGGAGATGTCATACTTTCCAAACAGCAGCACATCATGAGAGAAACCTGGCCATGCTTTTGTAGTCAGTCTTCGAAGCTAGACCCTTCACCCAATGGGAATTTAACTTTATCAAAGAAATCAACCTCAACTTTTCTACCAACCACTGGTACATTTTGAGTGCTACCGTTTATTGCACTAGGTGGTCTAAAGCGATTCCTTGTAAAAATAACACGGCAGATGTAGTTATTAAATTCCTGGAAGAAAACATAATCACCCATTTCAGAATGTCATTCTCTATAGTGTGTGACAATGCTCTTGCATTTTCTTTGGTGCAATTTCTTGAATGGACCTATGAGAGAAGGATCACCCTGAATTTCTCCATCAACTATTACCCCTAGAGTAATGGTGTGGCTGAATCTACCAACAGAAATCTACTTGAGGTGATCAAACATCTATTAGAACAAAACCCCCGAGACTAGCACCAAAATCTTAGATTCACTCTCTGGGAAGATTATATCATAATAAAAATAGCCCTGTGGACATCTCCATTTCATCTAGTTTATGGCCAGAATCCAGTATTCCCCATCAATTTATAGATCCCGATATTACAGTTTATGCAGGAATTCAGCAACCGGGACAACATTGTGGAGGTTCAGCTTTTGAACCTATTGCAAATGGAGGAACAGAGACGCAACCCTTGAACACTTCACACATCACCAAGTAGTAGTAAAATTATCATTTGACCAAAGAGCCCAATATAAGGCCTTTCATATTTTGGACATGGTCCACTTATGGAAGAAGGCCTAGGAAAAGAAAGGAAAGCACACTAAGTTTCAGCAGCTCTGGCTCAGACCATATCTAATATCTGAGATCTACGGGGAAAATAATTATCACTTCAACACTATGACCGGAGAATTCATCCCATTTCCCATCAGTGGACAATTCCTCAAGCACTATTTCAAATGAGGCAGGTGATAATTTTTTCCCAGAGTTGTATTATATGTAAATCCTCCCTTGTAAATATATTTTCTGGTGCTCCTCTTGGCGTGCCTTGTCCTTGTAAATAGTCTGTTGGCCGTCCTCTGGGACCACCTTTTCTTTCTTTTTTGGCTTTCACATTCATTTTTCTTGTTTTTCTTGTGTTTTCTGGGTTCCCAATAGGTTGTTTTCTTTTTTTAGACAGGTCTACTTTGCATGACATCTAGCCCCTAGAATGGTACCCTATGCATTTTGGGTAATTAGGAATATATTGTTAGCATCGTGGAATTGGTCTGCACTTTGGAGTTGTTTTGTAAGTATAGTTAAAGGTTACGGGTAATCTTCATCAGATTCACATCTTGACAGTTTGAACATCAGTTAACAAAAAATCTAAAGAAACAAGTAATCATATGGTCTGCGAGGGAAGATTGGTTGAACCAAGTCTGAAAATCATAAAAACATCTCAGGTCTAGAACTTTCTCTCCTATTCAAAATTTTAAAAGAGGGTGGCAAGGTGAAAGAAGTACCACCATTAAAATTAGCTAAGCTTAAGGTTCATGGTGGAAGAAGTACCACCTTCCCATCTAGAAAAGAAAAGAAAAGAACTGAAGAATAGTGAATTCTGGTACCTAGGGGAAACATGCAAGATATGATGACTTTGGTTTGATATACTTAGGGCCTCCTCTCTATTTCTCCTAAAGGTCATCATCTTGGTTTTCTTTCAAAGCACACACCTCATAACTGACAAAAGACCAAAAGATTGAATCATTGGTGAGTCTAATTTTCTCAGATACCTCACGCTTTCCAAGAAGAATGGTCCAAGTAAAGATTAATTTTGGTTTTGCTAACTAGAGATTCTGAATTTCTCAAATGTGCTAAGGCACTCATCCTAGTGGGTTTCCATTTTTTATTCCCTGCATACCTGTCCCTACATTTTGTAGGAAAAATGTTAGGTCCCCCTTTTCACTTTTTCTTTTTCCTTGGTTTCTTTTGTTTCCTTTGTTTCCCTCTGGGATTTGCTTCCACAAGGGTTGTTTTATTTTGCTTCTTACCTTCTTTTGTCTTTGGGACTTGGTCCCAAGGTTTGTTTGTTTGTCCTTTGAGCCGTCTAGATCCTGGACTCTAGGATTTTCTGCCATCATGTCTTCTTTTGCGAGAAGGTATGGCTGCATGGGATCCCCGAGCCCAGAGTCTGGAGGTCTGCCCTTTCTAGAGTTTGAGGAGGGAATGCAATGTGTTTTACCCTAAGGGTATAAATTAGTTTCACCAGTCAATTTCACTTTTACTGTGATCAAAACACTCAAAGAAATTACTAGAGCGATTAATATGATTCAAAGCGATTAAGTGCAAATTGCTTTTGGTGATTAACAACATTTGAACTACAGTAAACAATGGTACTTTCATGGTCATTCCAAGGTGAACCAATTGTAGAATACCTCCTTTTCTCACCTTTCCACATTCTCTGTGTCTCCAGGTAGTTCCTTTGGCTCTCTTCCTTTTGTTTTCTAGTTTTCTAGTTTTTCTTGCTTTCTGTCTCATTTGGATCTGGTTTGTGTTTCCTATCTCTCGTTTTTCTTTCTGTCGCCTCCTGTTGGTGGGCTAGCTCTGCCAAAGGCTTGTCCACAATCTATGTAGTTGTAATTTAAT
The DNA here is from genome assembly GCA_018584345.1 of Thuja plicata. Taxonomy (NCBI): domain Eukaryota; kingdom Viridiplantae; phylum Streptophyta; class Pinopsida; order Cupressales; family Cupressaceae; genus Thuja; species Thuja plicata. The sequence goes on along the minus strand of MU225293.1, from coordinate 7,517,505 downwards.
GTAGCATTTGTATATACCTTGTATTTTTTTTAGTCTGTGAGGCCTACCCCTGTCTGACATAATCTTAACACTATTTATCATTTATATGTTCTCTTATCGATTCAGATTTTGTTATAGTTGGACTATTGGGACGCATGAATTCTTTATGGATCTATTGAATCCTTTTCTTGTAAACAACACCTGATTATGTAATCGGGGAATCTATTAGATACTTTGTGTGAGTGATGCAGACTTCTATTTAGGATTTAGTTTTGATGGTTTGGTATATTGATTAGTATGTGGATGTTAGATGAAATCAAGATTCAGATTTATTAAGAGTATGTTATGCATATGGAATAGATGTAGGTATTGTTAAGTTCAATGAATCTTTGTTGCAAGTGTGAGTGAATGTATGTTCAACTTACATTATTTATTCTATTATTTTATGTCTTGATTTATTGGACGTACAGATGGGTGCAATGAGTGTGCAGGAAATTTGACCATGGTACTAATCGGGGATTCAGGAATGGACCTATGTGAAAACCGTGATGCTAAGGCCCTGTCTATATAAAGAGACATGGAACTCGTTGTATTGTCTTTTTATTCATAAAAGTGTGGTGTATGATTGTAATTTATTTAACTAAGTAAATGTGTAATAAGTCATGCTCATGTGAAATTGTTGTGTCACTTGACACATGTGCACTCTATTTGTTGGGCATGGCTAGTGAATGTGACTAGCATAGGCTCAACCTTACCCAGGAGTTACCTAGTATAGTCCCTATGCTTACCCTAAGGTTTAGGAAGATAGGATTGAGATGAGATTGAGTCAAGGAAGA
>MU225293.1:7498164-7516089 GCA_018584345.1 Thuja plicata | reverse complement strand
TTTGTATTATTGGCTTTCTCCTCCTGGGCTTGTACACTATCACCCCACTTTTGGAGAAGGTTTCTTGGAGACCTTCTTGTTGTTAAACCTTGGGAGGGAATTTTCTTGATGAATTATTGTTGGTTTTCGATATTGTGAATACTTGTTTGTATGTATGTCTCCCATTCATTTCTGGATCCCCTAGCTCGGGGGTGGCCTTGCAAAGGCCTAGGTTGGGAGGTGAGCCTCCATGGTCAACCGAAGATTTCTTTGCAGGATCAGTTTAAATCTTTTGGAAGGCTTGTATTGGTGTTCTTATGGGAAACTACATCTGGTGGTCTTGTGATACATCCTTGAAATTGAGCTTGTTTTTAAGCCAAAATGTATATTTTGAAGTCTTACAAAGTTGTTTTTAGGAAGAGGGCATTTTGTAAAAGTAATCCTATTTTATTTTGTAATCTATAAATCGACTATGTTTTAGAGATATACTTATGTGAATACTAAAGAAATATTCCTTTTTATCTATGTTGTTTAAATTATATGGTTTTTCAGTTGGAATGACGTTGTATTGAATTTTAGAGAGGGATTGAAATCTTAAGATTTATACCCTTAGATGTTGTTGTTGAAATATATATATTACAAACTTTCTATTGTTTTAAATTTGTAAAATTTTCAAAGGCTTATAAGGAAAGTAATAACTTCATCTTCTATAAGATATTATAACATGTTTGAACAAAAAATTATGTTCTTTAGACTCAGGCTAAAGTGCCCAGATTTTGGGGCATGACATAGTCTCCCATAAATAGCTATATATATGTCTATTTTCTCGGTCGGCCTACGAGTTGTGCTTCGGCCCTCATAGCACTTCAGCCCTCTATAAATTTGGTGTATATCCCATGTATATCCTTCCTAGTCTGTGTCGAGCTCACTATGCCTTTTCATGTTTTCCCCAATTTTTTGAGCTCGCCCTCTCGACCAAATACTGCCTGGTTTGAACTCGGCACCTCGCTGGTTCAAGCCATGGCGGGTTTCTCTCTCTTCCATCGAGTCAGTCTTAATGGTGGATTAAGTTTTGCACACAATAATTCAAAACCTGCCCAAGTGAAATTAATTCCCAACACATTTGGATAGTTGTCGGCATTAATGTCATTACTTCCATAACTGCATGACCACGTGACACTCCCATGTCAGCCTAGTATAGCTAATTTCTGGACATATCATGCAACGATCAGTTTTTCAGACTTCAGGTCCCAAGTCTTCCTCTAGTCTTTATTTTATTTCATCACATGTGCTAGAATCCCCGGAAGCCTGGGTAGACATCAAATTCCCAAGTCATCCTTATATACATCTTTTTAGGGATTTGACGTGACCTAACATCTTTCAAGAACAGGTGCACAGTGGTGGTGAAAATCTCTGGAAAAGGAATAATGCTATGTTTTACATGTATAATGACGGTCCTCTTGGTTTTTAGGTTGCCAGAATTAAAGTTATCAATCATGTCGGAAGCATCTACACCACCTTCTCCACCTGGGAGTCTAGAACTCCCCACTACTACAGCAACTAGGGAAGTTGTCAGGATGAAGGTCGAGAAGGCCTTGGAAAAGCTCCCATTAACAATGAAGTATCTAAAGGGGGACATTATTCTGGGATCGAAGGTCGATTCCAAGTTATAGTTAATCACCGACACAAGTGTCAGGATGTGGGCTGAAATGTAGGCCTTAGTTAAGATGATGTTCATTCAATGCACAATTAGAGATCCATTGGCCCTCAATATGGTGAGCTCTGGGATTCTTAAAGCTTCCTATTTTTCTTGCTCCATACAAGCTCCGGAGCTTATTCTCACTTTGGCAGAACACTACAATAATAATCAACTTGATTATTAAATATGAAATACTTAAAAGAATGAAAGCTTTAGATTCTTATATTTCACATGTCTAACATAGTTTTTTAATGTATTCATTGAATACATTACAAAACTAATTGATCATAGTTTAGCCTTAGTTTTCTAATGTATTCAATGGATACATTACAAAACTAGGTCAGCATAGTGGAGCCTTGGTTTTGTAATGTATTCAATGAATAAATGTATTGGTCACTATATTTACATGCCTTTATATTATATGTTGTTTGTAATGTGGACCTTCAGTAGAATACAAAATCAATGAAGGGGTCATTTTAATTAAATTAGATAGTGTGGCCTTACAAAACTAGGTCACCATAGTGCAGCCTTAGTTTTGTAATGTATTCAATGAATAAATGTACTGGTTGCTATACTTGCATTGTTCTCATGGTTTTCTTGTTGCTAATGGTTTAGCCTCATGCATTAATTAGAAGCATGGAAGCTTCATAGTCTCATATTTCACAGTGCTCACTTTCTTTTGTAATGTATTCAATGAATACATTACAAAACTAAACTCAGCATAGTGCACTTGTTATATTGGAATTTGATTTCTACTTGTTTTCTATTTGTAGTTGTTATTGTGTTCATTGGATGGTTTCTTTTCAATTAATAATCAACCTTTTTACTGTATGTAATACTTAGAAGCATGAAAGCTTTATATTCTCATATTTCACATTTCTGACTTAGTTTTGTAATGTATTCACTGAATACATTACAAAACTAATTGAGCATAGTGTAGCTAGTTTTCTAATTTATTTAATGAATACATTACAAAACTAGGTCAACATAGTGCAGCCTTAGTTTTCTATTGTATTCAATGAATAAATGTACTGGTCACTATCTTTACATGCCTTTATATTATAATTTGTTTTGTAATGCCTTTATATTAAATGAATAAATGTACTGGCCACTTTACTTACTTGCATTGTGCTCATGGTTTTCTTGTTGCTAATGATTAATTGTATACATTACTTAGAATCATGGAAGCTTCATAACCTCATATTTCACAGTTCTCACTTCTTTTGTAATGTATTCATTGAATACATTACCAAACAAAAATCATCATAGTGCACTTGTAATATTGGAATCTGATTTCCCCTTGTTTTATATTTTTAGTTGTTATTGTATTCATTGGATAGTTTCTTTTCAATTACTAATCAAACTGTTTATTATATGCAATAGTGACCAACATGGAAGCTTCATGTTCTCATATTTAACATGTCTAACTTAGTTTTTTAATGTATTCACTAAATATATTACAAAACTAATTGAGCATAGTGCAGCCTGTTATTCCCTACATACCTGTCCCTACATTTTGTAGGCAAAATGTTGACTCCCCCTTTTCGCTTTTTCTTTTTCCTTGGTTTCTTTTATTTCCTTTGTTTCCCTCTGGAATTTTCTTCCACGAGGGTTGTATTCTTTTTCTTCTTTCCTTATTTTTTCTCCGGGACCCAGTCTCAAGGTTTGTTTGTTTGTCCTTTGAGCCGTCTTGATCCCAGACTCTGAGATTTTCTTCCATCATATCTTCTTTTGTGAGAATGTATGGCTGCATGGGATCCCTGAGCCTAGAGTCTGGAGGTCTACCTTATCTGAAGTTTGCAGAGGGAATGCAATTTTTTTTAACCTAAGGGCATAAATTGGTTTCACTAGTCACTTTCAATTTTACCATGATCAAAACACTCAGAGAAATTACTAGAGTGATTAAGGCGATTCAAAGTGATTAAGTTCAGACTGCTTTTGTCGATTAATGACATTTGAACTATTGTAAATAGTGGTGCTTTCATGGTCATTCCAAGGTGAACCAGTTGCAGAGAACCTCCCATGCTCACCTTTCCGCATTCTCTATGTCTCAAGGTAGGTCCTTCGGCTCTCTTCCTTCTATTTTCTGGTTTTTTGGTTTTTCTTGCTTTCTGTCTCATTTGGGTCTGGTTTTTGTTACCTGTCTCTAGTTTTTATTTCTATCATCTCCCATTGGTGGGTTGGCTCTGCCAGAGGGTTGTCTACCCTTTGTGCAGTTTTAATTTAATGTAGCATTTGTATATACCTTGTCTATATTGTAGTCTCCCGTAAATAGCTGTATATATGTTTATTTTCTCAGTCGGCCTGTGAGTTGTGCTTCGGCCCTTGTAGTGCTTTGGCCCTCTATAAATTTGGTGTATATCCCATGTATATCCTTCCTAGTCTGTGTCTACCTCATCATTTCCTTTCATGTTTTCCCTAATTTGTTGATCTCACCCTCTCGACCAAATACCATCTATTTCAAACTCGGCACCTCGCTAGTTTGAGCCATGGTGGTTTTCTCTCTCTTCTGTCGATTTAGTCTTAATGGGGGATTAAGTTTTGCATGCGAGAATTCAAAACCTACCCAAGTAGCATTCATTCCCAGTGCGTTCGAATAGTTGTCAGCTTTAATGACATTAATTCCATAACTACATGACCACATGACGCTCCCACATCAGCCTAGTACAACTAATTTCTGGTCATATCATGCAACAGTTAGTTTTCCAGACTCTGGGTCCCAAGTCTTCCTCTGGTCTTTATTTTATTTCATCACATCTGCTAGAATCCCCAGAAGCCCGGGTAGACATCAAATTCCCAAGTCAAGCTTATATACATCTTTTGGATAGTTTATTTTCAATTAATAATCAACCTTTTTACTGTATGTAATACTTAGAAGCATGAAGCTTGATATTCTCATATTTAACATTTCTGACTTAGTTTGGTAATGTATTCGCTGAATATATTACAAAACTAATTGAGCATAGTCTAGCTAGTTTTCTGATGTATTCAATGAATACACTACAAAACTAGGTCAACATAGTGTAGCCTTAGTTTTGTATTATATTCAATGAATAAATGTAATGGTCACTATATTTACATGCCTTCATATTATAATTTTTTTTTTAATGCCTTTATATTCAATGAATAAATGTACTAGCCACTTTAAGTACTTGCACTGTGCTCATGGTTTTCTTGTTGCTAATGGTTTATTGTATACATTACTTAGAAGCATGGAAGCTTCATAGCCTCATATTTCACAGTTCTCACATCTTTTATAATGTATTCATTGAACACATTACCAAACAAAACTCATCATAGTGCACTTGTTATATTAGAATCTGATTTCCACTTGTTTTATATTTTTAGTTGTTATTGTATTCATTGGATAGTTTCTTTTCAATTACTAATCATCTTGTTTATTGTATGCAATAGTGACCAACATGGAAGCTTCATGTTCTCATATTTAACATGTTCGACTTAGTTTTTTAATGTATTCACTAAATACATTACAAAACTAATTGAGCATAGTGCAGCCTGTTATGCCCTGCATACCTGTCCCTACATTTTGTAGGCAAAATGTTGGGTCCCCCTTTTCGCTTTTTCTTTTTCCTTGGTTACTTTTGTTTCCTTTGTTTCCCTCTGGGCTTTGGTTCCACAAGGATTTTTTTCTTTTTCTTCTTTCCTTCTTTTGTCTTCGGGACCCGGTCCCAAGGTTTGTTTGTTTTTCCTTTGAGCCGTCCAGATCCTGGACTCTGGGATTTTCTGCCATCATTTCTTCTTGCAAGAAGGTATGGCTGCATGGGATCCCCAGGCCCGAAGTCTGGAGGTCTGCCTTTTCTAGAGTTTGCAGAGGGAATGCAATGTGTTTTACCCTATGGGTATAAATTGGTTTCACCAGTCACTTTCACTTTTACCGTGATCAAAACACTCAGAGCAATTACCAGAGTGATTAAGGCGATTCAAAGCGATTAAGTGCAAATTGATTTTGGTGATTAATGACATTCAAACTGTAGTAAATAATGGTATTTTCATGGTCATTCCAAGGAGATCTAGTTGTAGAGCGCCTCCCATGCTCACCTTTCCACATTATCTATGTCTCCAGGTCGGCTCTCTTCCTTCTATTTTCTAGTTTTCTGGGTTTTCTTGCTTTTTGTCTCATTTGGGTCTGGTTTGTGATTCCTGTCTCTGGTTTTGCTTTTTGTCACCTCCTATTGGTGGGCTGGCTCTGCCAAAGGGTTGTCTGCCCTCTATGTAGTTGTAATTTAATGTAGCATTTGTATATACCTTGTAGATTTTGTAGTCTCCCGTAAATAGCTGTATATATGTCTATTTTCTTGGTCGGCCTGGGAGTTGTGCTTCAGCCCTCATAGCACTTCATTCCTCTACAAATTTTGTGTATATCTCATGTATATCCTTCCTAGTCTATATTTATCTCACTATGCCCTTTCATGTTTTCCCCAATTTTCTCATCTCGCCCTCTCGACCAAATACCGCCTGGTTCGAACTCGGCACCTCGTTGGTTCGAGCCATGACAGTTTTCTCTCTTTTCTATCAAGTTAGTCTTAATGACTAATTAAGTTTTGCACACAAGCATTCAAAACCCACCCAAGTGGCATTCATTCCTAGTGCGTTCAGACAATTGTTGGTGTTAATGCCATTAATCCCATAACTGCATGACCACATGATCCTCCGACGTCAGCCTAGTATGGCTAATTTCTAGTTATATCATGCAACAGTCAGTTTTTTAGACTCTAGGTCCCAAGTCTTCCTCTGGTCTTTATTTTATTTCATCACATGTGCTAGAATTCATGGAAGCCCGGGTAGACGTCAAATTCCCAAGTCATACTTATATATATCTTTTCTGGGGTTTGACGTGAACTAACATCTTTTCAGGAACATGTGCACAGCGGTGGTGAAAATCTCTAAATCCAGAATAATGCTATATTTTAAATGTATATTGATGGTCATTTTGTTTTGTAGGTTGCCATAATCAAACTTATCAATCATGTTGGAAGCATCTACACCACCTTCTCCACCTGGGAGTCCAGAACTCCCCACTACTACTGCAACCAGGGTAGCTGTCAAGATGAAGGCCGAGAAGGCCTTGGAAAATCTCCCATTAATAATGAAGTATTTGAAGGGGGACACTATTCTGGGATCAAAGGTTGATTCCAAGTTATAGTTAAATCACTGACACAAGTGTCAGGATGTGGGCTAAAATTTAGGCCTTAGTTAAGATGATGTTCATTCAATGCATGGTTGGAGATCTACTGGCCCTCAATATGGCCAGCTCTGGGATTCTTAAAGCTGCCTATTTTCCCCGCTTCGTGCAAGCTCCAAAGCTTATTCTCACTTTGGTAGAACACTGCAACACGATTTTTCGGGCTATCATGCTTGTCGCCCCAGTTCTGACTAGCTACCCAATGCCTATGGTGTCTTTGGAAGCCGTGACTTTTGCTGCACGGCTGGGGATCCTTTGATTTGATGACGCAATTGTTCTCACCTGGTCTCTGGCCTTGGAAGAATTTCAGAAGCTAGATCTCATGGCCCGACAATGTCTCAATAAAAAATAGCTTAAGGTGCCAAGGAGGGATTTCAAAAATATAAAGCTAGAGATCCCCCAGATAGAATTTAAAGAGAGCATACAGATGGGGTTCATCGCTCTATGCAGGGTCTTTAGAGAGCCCCATACCTGGGAATTCTTAGCATGGATGTACTATTTCTTCTTTGGCATCACCTCCGGCGGGAAAAATTTTTATTGGGTCACTATCATCGCCAATCACGTGGACTCTCAGCTGGTCAAGGTCACCCAGACCCCAAACTCTACATGAATTCTTACATTTTATGGGCACTAGCACAGTAATGCCCCATGACCTAGGGATTACTTACAGCGGGTTTTCTTAGAACCAGCCAAGGCTAGAATTCTCCCTAGGATTATTTCCCATAGGTCCAATGGGAGGCTAGCTTCCCCATCTTCTGCCGAGTAAATGATGCCTTCATTTACTACAACCTTCTTACACCTACAATGGATGCCAGATACTGGCTCTCCAAAGAAGAAATGAATTTGGTTAGCACTTATGGCCACTACTACATTCAATATCAACAGCATACATACATTCGGGTGACCAGCTTCTCTGGAAAACCCTATTTATTACCCAACCATTGTGGGGATAAAATAATTCTTTTAGAATTCTACAGACAGATTCTAGAGTTGCATGCCCTCTTCACATTGAAGAAGGTTACTAACATTATGTTCCCAATCTCTTGTGGGAGCTATACTTGCAGCCTGGCAGCGGCCAAAGAAGCCGATAATGAACTTGAAAGTTTGGGGCTGGCAGATTTTTACTTGGAGTGAAATAATTTTGATCCGATGGGAAAGATAGCAATAGCACTTCCCCAGGAAGCCCCTCCACATGAGCTACACTTAGAATATTTTTGGGAATATTTCCAGGATAATTTTGAAGTCTAGAACTGGCATTTTGTCCTGTTGACATAGGGGATGATGAAGCGGCTAAAGCTTCAAAAGTTCCCCAATGAATTTTCAAACCCTCAGTCCACAAAAGACCCATAATACAAAGAAAAGGTAGTAGATAAAATGGCTCTCCCTCTGGTGGACTGGGATGCACTAGAGGGACCAACAATTAAGGACATCACCAACAATATAATTGAAGATAGTTATGCATATTTTCAGAAGGTATGTCTGAAAAGAACACAAAAATTTGGCCCATTGGTACGGGGTTCAACTTCCGAGGCCAAAACCTCCTCGCAGGGTGAGGATAGAGAAAGAGGAAAATGGGGACCCTGTCTCAAGTCCCATCTGCAGTTCCTATAGTAGAACCAATGTAGCAAAATCTGGTAGCAACCCAGCAAATGAAAGATACATTAATCAATCGGTTGGCTACCACAGCTATTATGGCCAGACCTCTCTGCCCTTACAATTCTCCTTCACTTACAAAATTAATGGTCTGAGTAACAAGGACCAGAATAGAGGAAGAGCGGGTAGCCATGTTAGATGCAGGGCCCCCATTAGTAACAAGGAGGAAGAAGGAAAGAATAGTTGATCCTCAGCCAAAGGTGAAACCAGAACATGGGATGTCTGACATCCCTAAAATACAGATTGTCTCCTCATACTCTCTGGAGCTAGACAATAAGCCCAAAGATCCCCTGGAGACCTCCCCTCTGCATGATGACTTTGATGACATATTTGGGATGGATGAACTTGTAAACCTACAATAGGATATTGGGAAAGTGGTAGAAGAGATCTCCGCCCAAGATGAAGTAGTAATCTCCACTAAAGGGGAGACCCCAGAGAAAGAAGTTGCCACAGAGCAAGAAGTCTAGGTAGAAGGTGAAAAGGAACAAGAATAGGTAAACATATCTGAAGTTCTAGAGATATAGGTTATAGGAACCAACACCACAGACGAGAGAGAAGTGAAAAATGAGCAACTGACATTTGCTGAGGGAGCTAGACCTATAGGAGAAACTGTAATCTCAGCCTCCATGCTCCAAATGCCTCCTCCTACCCCAAAGAAGGTAACATTCGGTGAGGTGATCACAATGGCCCAAATGTTGAACCTTGGCCAGATACCTCTGCCACCTCTTGAGGATATTCCAATAGAGGGAGATATTATGACAGAAGAAGCCAAAGAAGAACAACAACAATAGCAAGGTGAGGGACAGAACCCTGGAAATACAGATGTTGAATCTGATGCTGCTAAGGATGTGGACACCAACGTAGAAGATACCAATTCCACTAAGTTAGATAATACAGGTGGTCCAGAGGATACAGGAAAAGATTCCAAAGAGACTCATAATACTGGAGATGCACAAAAAAACCCCAGAGGGGATTCATAGGATCATACTTTGGTAGCAAGGCTACCTGCACCACCACAATGTTTGGTGGATTCTTAAAAGAGGAAGGCCCTAATAGAAATAAAGGCCTATATCTCCCTGGCTGAGATGATAGCACAGGCGCAAGTGGCCCCGAAACAAAAGAAGACCCAGACCCTCCATTCCACTTGGACCGGTTTGGGGGGAGAAAAAGTTACCATAATTGCAACCTTTCCCCTAGAGATTGATACAGCAATAGCCAGAGCTGAGGACTACACAATCACGGAAGTACCTCTAGGGAAAAGAGACAAAAAGGGAAAATTAGACCTGTTAAAAGAAGCCAGCGGGGTGATAGAGGCCCATTATAACAAGCAAGCCTAGAATCTCCAGGAAGAAAGGGAAAAGAACACAAATCTTGTCAGGCTTTTGGGAGATCTGGCGCAACCCATCACTATTATTCCTCCAGAAGCTTCCACATCCAGGGAACCACTCCTATAGGGTGACATAGATGTGCTAATGAGTATGAAAAAGAAAGCATAGGTATTTGATGACTGGGTGGCTGAACAAGTGGGAAACGTCCAGCCTTTCTTAGTGGCTACACTCCCAGACCTATACATAGCTCACAATGTTCTACACCAGGCCAAAAATACCATTACCATCTGGGAAGGAGAGACTGAGAAATACAAGGCCTAGATGAATGAATTGGGAGAATCTTGGGAGAGGAGTCCTTTGACTTTGTCTAGACCCAGCTCTCCAGAATTGATCTCACATTGGAGATAAGCAAGCAACTGGTAGGGGCCCTGTAGGATAAAGTTTTGAAGGTAGAATATTCTTTAAATATGTATAAGGTATTCATTACAAGGGTTTCGGAAGTTGATCCCTTTAGTACCAAAATATGTACTCCATATGAGTACATCATAGAAAAATTTGATGAGCTAATGGAATCTCGATATCAGTCCTCGGAGGGAATGGATAGAGCAAAGATGTCTCGTATATCTAGCATGGTGCTCTGGGCCCATGATGCTGCGAAGATAGCCGCTAAATTCAAAGTAAATACTCTGGATCTGGGTGAACAGGTGGAGATAGACAGGTACCATCAGGCTAGTCTCAAGGATATCAATGAAAATGGCATTGCCTAGCTCCTAGAAACATTCAAAAGAAGCAAGGAGCAATAAGGTTCTCCAAATTTCAAAGGTTTTCACCAGCAGGGTGCATTCTTTCATATTCATTAATTTTGGAGTGTAAGCTCCTGGATCTCAGATTCCTAGATCCAATAGTTTTGTATTCTTTTGATGACCTGCGTCTAGGTTCCCTAGAGCCAACTGGTCATTATCAGGCAGTTAATAAGTGGATGTTAGAAAGTAGGTGACTCCAACAAGGCACGTCAACTCAAGGGATGGTTCTGATAGGTGGTCTTCCCAAGGCACCACTCCAGCATAAACACCTAGCATATCGAATACAATGAGCCATATTTTTCATTAATGAGGCATGTAGCCTTGAACCCTAGAGGATTAGATTTATTCTCTTCTTTATATGACACTCTTCTCGATGCCGATTCTTCCATGCCTCTCTTCTCATCTTATTCTTCTGACATGTCAGACCTCTATTCTTTTTGAGGTAGTTATAGAGTGGTGTAGGTAGTATCGGCCACTAGATATTGTATTTTATCATTGAGTGTAAAGATAGATTAGGTTAACTTTAGGGAAATTTTGTGTATAAATAATAAGTCTGACCTCATTTCAAGGGTCAGTGAAATTGATGATTTTGCAATCCATAGCAATAGCATTTCAGAACTTTCATTTCTTGTAGTTGTAGAGCTCAATTCTCAGTATTTCTTAGTAGTTCTTGGTAGATAGATGCTCCCTTGGAGTTGTTGATGTACACACTAGTGATGCTGGAAAACTATTAATGAAGAAGGAAGGATTCTCATAATGTTGTTTTTGGTGTTTTGATCTCTGAGTTAATACTCTTTTGTGTTGTATGTTTGTGATTTCCCTTGCTCTAATGTTTTAAGTATATTAACGACCTCTTTTTTCCTTGCTATTGAATATCTATGAACTGATGGTTATGTATGCATTCAGTATTTAGTGTAGTATGTTAGAGCATGGTTGATGTTTTGAATGTATTCGCATAACTATAAGTAGAATGAATACTCTCTAACCTTGGTCTATCTTTTGAAGTTTGTTTGATAATCCAAATGCTTGTAGGAAACCCCAACTTACCCAAAATCCTTGGAGAAGATGAGCCAAGAAAAACCAGCTATCCCCCCGAATAAAACAGTCACACTCCCAACTTAGCTCCGACACTGTTGGGACCCGACTCTCAGGTGCTTGAAGGCCCAGAGAATTTATTCCCTAGACAACCTTTATAGGCGAAGTTGGTCGGTACCCTGGTACCCAGTGACAACTTACCTCTATTGGTGGACAGGTCCCAAAGTCCCATCAACACAACCTAGTTTTCTAATGTATTCAATAACTAAAATCAACATAGTCAACTTGAACTCTGGAGGTACTTACAGTGAGAAAGAAGTGATTGCAAATATTCTCATATCCCTAACACCTCTATATAGAACCAAAGTACAAGATATAAAAGAGATTATACCTTTGACACTGAAATTTAATGGAGAGTTGTTTATTGGGAAACTAACTACCTTTGAGGCCACGGAACTGGGAGATTCTCTACCTAAATTTGAGTCAGCATTCAACGCGACTTTGCATAGAAACAAAAAAACCTTATCAGGAATTGTGAGCACCAACAATAGTGACTTGAGAGAATAACTTAGATAATAAGTTGATGAATGCGAACTGATACATGAAGAAGAAAGAAAGATAGATGAAGTTGTGGCCCTAATCGCTAGAAGAGAAAAGAGAGGTAAGGGTAAATTTGAAGGAAAGTTACATTTGAAATTTTTTTTCACGCAACAAGATAGGTCATTTTGCATCTTGATGTCCTATAAGGGTTCCAAAGCATAAACCTAGGTTTTATAAATCTAAGTATTCAAAAGACAAGGAATGTTATTATGCTGGTGAAGGTGTTTTTGCTGATGAAGCTATTAACTATGATGAGATTGAATTTATTGAGGATGATGAACCTATACATGAAGAAAGAGATTTAGTATCTTGTGTTGAAAAAAAATCTGAATGGGTTATAGACAGTGGTTGTTCACATCATATGACCAGAGATAAAAATAATTTTGTTAGTCTAAAAAGATATGATGGTGGGTGGTCCCACAATAGTGTGTCCCATTTTTTTGAACATCCTAATTTTTGCCGAAATTACACATTTTTAAGAAAATATGATGGTTTAAGCCTTGAGAGCTCCCATTTGAAGGACTAAATTAAAAAATTTTAAATAAAAGCCTCTTGGATCAAACTCTCTTTGGTGTAATCTCTCTGCTCCTCACTCACACCTATAATTGAGTCTCCTTTTCACCCATCAAAATACTAAAAAAATAACTTTGACATTAACTTTTTGTGGGATCAAATGAATTCATTTCACAAACCCAAATATAGGATGATACTACTTAGAGAAATATTTCCAATTATTATGATTTTAAAATATATTAAGCTTATTATTACTTGGTTGTCTGATCATTTAGCAACTTCTTTATTCAACATTTCTAGAAAAATAGTAAATTAGGGAAAAAAAATTGTGAAAAATATCTACAAAATAGGTATTGATCTTACCTTTCTATCAAAAAAAGAAATAATGAATTTTGATATATATAGATCAAGTTAGAGAGATCCAAATAAACCTATGTTCAAATTATAGTTAATGTCACTTCATAACTCAACAAACTATAAAATATTAACCAAATTGAATGAAACTAGTTGGATTCTCTAGATTTTGGTGTTACAAAACTAATTTCAAAAGAATTACGTTCTTATCAATTTTATAAAAAAATTATGTTGATCAAAGTGAGTGTCACTCCTGAAAAATGTTAATTTTTTACACAAACCAATTTTTGAAGGAGAAGGACCAATGGATACAAATAAATTACATTTTTTTTTTAAAATCTATTTATAACTAGAAACAAAATTATAGAAGTCACTAGTTTACATAATCTTCAAACTCTTAGTAGTTTTACAAAAATAAGTGTTCGAAAGCAAAGTTTTTTTTTTAGAATGTTCATTTTAATGTCAAAGTTGGCCAAAATGTGTGACACAATATTGTGGGATCACCCTGGTGGTGTTGTAAGATTTGGTAACAATACTCCTAAGCTTATCATTGGAGTTGGATCTATTTCTCTGGATGGGAAAACTAATATTGATAATGTATCACTTGTTGATGGACTTAATCATAATTTGTTGAGTGTTGGACAACTAGTGGACAAGGGTTATCAATTGAAATTTATTGATGAGAAATGTTCTATCAGAAGTAAAGAAGGAGACTTGATTGCATCTAGTACAAAATCTAGAGTTAATTTATTTGAATTGAATACATTTGAGGCTTCTTATTTTATTGCAAAGTTTGATAATATTGTGAAGGCAAGTATGACTAATGCAGTAAGAGATCTACCTAACATTGTGAAACCATCTAACACTAATGCAGTAAGAGTTTTAAAATCAAATCCTACTCTGCAAAAGGGAAGTTGGATCTGGTACATACATATCTATGTGGTCCTACAAGAGCATGATCTTACTATGGTGAGAGGTATTTTATAATTTTTGTTGATGAATTTTTTAGGATGAGGTGGGTTACATATTTGAGATAGAAATCTGAGGCATTTGACAAATTCAATTTATTCAAAGAAAAAGTTGAGAGGTGAATCAGGCTTGAAGATAAAATGTTTGAGATCATATAAAGGTGGTGAGTTTACTTTAAACTTGTTTAATACCTACTGCGAAGAGCATGGAATATACAGATAGACATCTACTCCTAAGACGCCACAACATAATGGGATAGCAGAGTGAAGGAACAGAACAAAATTAGATGCTACTAGAACTATGTTGCTGGAAGGAAATGTATCACATGTTCATTGGAGAGAGTTTGTTGGAATAGTTGTGTACACCTTGAACAGAATTCAGATCAGAGAAGGTACAAGTAAGACTCCTTATGAATTATGGTTTAATCATACTCCTACTATAAAATATTTTAGAACATTTGGAACTAAATTTTATATCAAAAGAGATGATGAGATGCGGAAATGCTAGAAGTGATGAAGGTATCTTCCTTGGTTATTCTACTAAGAGAAAAGCCTATAAATGTTTCAATCTCAGATTGAGGAAGTTGATTGAAAGAACTAATGTGAGGATAGATGAAAATTTTTAGATTCAATAGAGAATGTATTACTACATGGTCAGATTACAGAGATTAAGGTCATTGTTGATCCTGCAAAAACTTTGGAGATTGATAATGAGATCAAAGATGAATCAAATGAGCTTACTAAAACTCCTAAGACTCTGAGGTATTTTAAGAAGAACCATCCTAAAGATCAAATCATTGGTGATGTAAATAGAGGAATGATGAAAAGATCAAAAGTAAGAGTTGAAATTTGTTTGATTTCTCAAGTTGAGCCGAATTCTACTGATGAAGCATGTAGAGATGAATCTTGGACTAAAGCTATGCAAGAAGGATTAGAATACATAAATAAAAATAACACTTGAGAATTGGTTCCAAGGCCTAAAAATAAGAATGTGATAGGAACTAAATGGGTTTTCAGAGACAAAATGGATGAGGAAGGAAAAGTGGTAAGAAATATGGAAAGACTGGTTTGTAAAGACTACTTACAACAAGAAGGCATAGACTTTGAAGAGACATTTGCTCATATTTCTAGGTTGGAAGCAGTGAGATTATTTCTTGCTTATGATGCTCATAAATACTTTAAGGTATATCGGATGGATGTGAAATCTGCATTTTTGAATGGAGATTTGGAGGAAGAGGTATACATAGAGCAACCTGATGGATTTCCTTTGACAGAAGATGAAGACATAGTTTGTAAACTGAAGAAAGCATTATATGGACTGAAACAAGCACTGAGAGCATGGTATGAAATACGAGACAAGTATTTACTTTGTCTTAGTTTTAGAAAAGGTAACACAGATAGTAATTTATACTTAATAACTGGTTAAGATGGAATTTTAATCATAGAAGTATTTTTTATGATATCATTTTTGGAGGTAATGATGAAATAAGTAAAAGGTTCTCTAAAGAGATGGAAAATGAATTTGAAATGTCAATGATTGGTGAGATAAAAAAAATTTCTTGTTTTACAAATTAATCAGAACAAGAATGGTATTTTTATATCTCAAACCAAGTATCTTAAGGAAATGTTGAATAAATTTGGAATGGAAGATTGTAAACCTGTTGGGACACCTATGGTGACTGGTTATAAACTTAGTAATAATGATGAAACTTAGAGTGTTTTTAGACAAAGTACAGATCAATGACTAGAGGTCTACAATATCTAACTCACACCAGACTAGATATTTCTAATGCAGTTGGAATTGTGGCAAGATATCAAGCAGATCCTAAAGAGACACACCTTGCTGTTGTGAAAAGAATTCCCAGATACTTGAAAGGAACAATAGAGTATGTATTATGGTATGAAAAATCTGATGACTTTATTTTACATGCTTGTACTAATGTTGATTGGGAAGGTAGTGTGGATGATAGAAAGAGTACAAGTGGAAGAGCATTTTTCCTTGGAAAAAGGCTGGTTTCCTGGTTAAGTAAGAAGCGTGATTGTATAGATCACTCTACTGTTGAATCTGAGTATGTTGTTTCTACTATAAATTGCACATAAGTTGTTTGGATGAAACAAATGTTGAAGGACATTGGAATAATTTTTGAAGAGTCAGTGGTTATCCATTGTGATAACACTAGCATAGTGAATATGTTGAAGAATCCTGTAATGCATTCAAAGACTAAACATATTTCTATAAAGTATCATTTCTTGAGAGACAGGGCAGCAGAGAAGGAGATTAGATTGGAGTATGTTAGCACAAAGGAACAAATAACGGATATATTTATAAAACCTTTTCTAAAAGATGCTTTTGAGTTTCTCAAAAGCATGCTTGGGGTTAGAACCCCTCCCTGTGGTAATTAATTGATGTAGGTATGAATTAGTCAAGTGGAATTTAGAGCTATATCATTTTCTAGACTTGATGTATGTGTTGATATTTTGGTGACTGATCATGTAGTAGATGTTGATATTGTGGCCCCATGTCGGGAAAGAGATTTGCTTTTTCAAGAAAAAGAAGACCGACATTGTAAAACCCTAAAATGGTCAATTTTAGAGGTTGCCCTAAAACACATGTTATAAGCGTTTGAGATGTATAATGCATTGTATTGTGGTGTATGTTTTTGCTAGATAATAAAAAAGGTTGGACGGCTGTGTAGTGGATGTAGCCCATGTTTTGGGTGAACCATGTTAAATCTGTGTGTTATCTATGTTTAGTTTCTTTCTTCTATTGTTTCTGCGTATAACTGTTTATTCTTATATTGTTCTGGTTCTGTCAAACCCTAACAATTGGTATCAGAGCGAGGTTTGTTGTTGTAGATTGACAGGACTTTCAGATTTAAGTGGGAGCAATGGAGGATTCGAAATTCAAGATTGAAAAATTCAATGGCCAGAATTTTCAGTTGTGGAAAATGCAGATGGAAGATTATTTGTATCAAAAGGACCTGTGGAAGCCATTAGAAGGAAAAAACAAGAAACAAGGAACTATGTCAGCAGAGGACTGGGAGGTTTTGGATAGGAAGGCACTAGGATCTATTCAATTGTGCCTTGCACCATCTGTAACATTTAACATATCAAAGGCAACAATGACCATAGAGCTGATGGAGACAATGGCTAAGTTATACGAGAAACCCTCAGCTTCGAATAAGGTATTTTTTATGAAGTGTTTGTTTAATATGAAAATGGGTGAGGGAGGATCTATATCGAATCATTTAAATGAATTTAATACCGTCACCAGTCAATTTTCATCCATAAAAATTGTATTCGATGAAGAGGTTAGGGCTCTCTTACTTTTATGTTCTTTGCCAGAAAGCTAGAATAGTTTGGTTATGGCTGTAAGCAATTCTGTCTCTAGTTCAAATACCTTGAAATTTGATGAAGTTGTTGGTGTTATCCTAAGTGAGGAAATGCGACGAAAAAGCATAGGTGAAACTTCAACCTCATCAGGTTCCACTTTAAACGTGGAGAACAGAGGAAGAACAAGTGAAAGAGGCAAAGGCCCTTCACATGGCAAGTCACGAGGGAAGTCAAATAAAGGACGTTCTCAATCTAAAGGAAAGAATGATTGCTAGTACTGTGGAAAGCCTGGTCACCTGAAGAAAGACTGTTGGTCTCGAAAAAACAAACAAGGAGATGGAAATGAAGATAACAGTAAGGAAGATAATGTTGCAAGTAATACTTTACAAGATGCTTTAATATTATGTTTGGATAATGTTAATGATTCCTGGGTAATTGATTCTGGGGCTTCATTCCA
>MU225293.1:7462670-7486064 GCA_018584345.1 Thuja plicata | reverse complement strand
ATATATGAATGAGTTATTTCATATTTTAGAGTTATTTTTATGTAAGTAACTAAGCTATTCAATTAACTAATCTATTCAATTTGTCATGTAAGTAATTTAAAGTAATTTAAAAGGGGATGTCTTAAGGAGATGTCTTAAGGGGAGGTATAAAAACATACACATTAACACATAAATCTATAACAACATACATAAAAGCAATATAATAAATGAATTGAACCATCATAATACAATTAACTAATCTATTCAATTTGTCATGTAAGTAATTTAAAATAATTTAAAAGGGGATGTCTTAAGGGGATTTATTAAGGGGATGTATTAAGGGGAGGTATCAAAGCATACACATTAACACATAAATATATAACAACATACATTAAAGCTATATATTAAATATATTGAACCATAAAAATATACATTATAAAAGAATACACAATATACTAAGCATGCATAACTATAGAGTTTAAATTGTAGAGTTCAATAACATATATCCAATATCCAATACATTAAGTAAGAGTTCAAATATGAAAGTACGAGAGCTACAAAAATAATTTTATCCTAAAGCTCCTAATACATATAGTATGGATCATGTCTATCTTTTATTATCTCCAAAAAAATTTCATGTTCTTCAATAGGTAACCTCCACTTTTGATTGTCATGTCCTCTTTGTTGCAATGTCTCATATTGCAACTTTGTTGCTATAACCAAGTGACTGTAATGTAGAAATTTTTTACCAAACATATATTCAATAAATTGAACACCATTTATGTCTATCTTTACTTGTTGATAATATGTTCCTTCAATAACAACTGAACCAATTGGATATGACTATCCATCACCATCTATAATCTCTTCTGGAAATTTGTATTTTTCTTTTGTGCATCTTAGTAGATAATAATCTACACTTTCAGCATTGTTAGGATCCACAACCACAGCAAAAATATCACCTAGCTACAAATCTAGATTAGATATTAAACTCAAATCAAAAGTACAATAAATTAAATTTAAATAAAAGATCATGTACATGTGCATGCACCTGTAACAACCAAATCAGAAACACGCTCATAATTAGATGAATATATAGGATCATGAATGTTTATGTCAATGTTGTCATCTTCATAAGGAAGCATTCTGATTAACTTCTTCATATCCCATTGTGAAACATATCCATTTGCAATATTCTGACATTGACTCATTGGATTGTCCTCAACGTAGTCAACACAAAAACATGATTTTTCTCTTACTTGAATTAATAGAGGCTCGTATTGTCTGGTACTCATCAATTGATGTAAACTTCTAATACCAACAATCCTTTGACAATTGTACAGATTAGATCGGTCTATATCTGTGACAAATATGAAATGAAAGTTGTACATATTTAAATCAACAATTATGATAACATAGATGAACATGAAATTAAATTTTAATTTAGATTTTTCCTACAAACTATAAATTACCTTTCACTTCCCAAAAATAATGTTTGTTGTATTTGGTGTCCCGAATAGCAAAATAATTTTTACACCATTCAACAATTTTCTTTGAATTCTCTATCATGTTACCTGTAAATTTCTAAACTATCAGTTTAAAGTTCAAATACATCTTAGTTTAAATTATACTATTTGAAATATCTAGATATATATATTTAACTACTGTTCACACTATTTGTACTTGCAAGTTCATGTTGGCAAAGTGCATGCTTCACACATGCTCTTGCTACATCATGCTCTCCTTTTCTATGTCCACTTTCAAAGAAGTTCCACAGAAACTTAACATTGCATCTAGCATGTTGCATAGCTAGCCAATTAAAGGCTTTTGCAAATTTAAATTGTCCTACAAGATTAAGTTGTTACATATGCAAGATTATGATCACATAATAATTTAACAACTAATCAATGAGAATTTAAAAATAAATTGAAGTGCATACACTTACCTGCACAACCATCAGACCAAATCCACTATTGTGAAGCTTTTATCCCTCGATTCACAATATATTTAAAATACATTGAAAAACAATGAGCCACATAGCTCCTATCATGAGCCTTATCATTGCTTATATATAAATGAACCTCCTTGATGATAATGCATTCATTTGGATTGGTACTTTCTACCTCATCCAAATCAAATTGTGTGTGTCTATATATCACTTACACAAATATTACAACTTGGTCAGAATGATAATATTGACCTTGAAGCTCTAATTGAGGGGAGAATGTATAGTTCTCAGAGAAATCTACAACTGAAAGAATACAACCAGGTGGAAAATAATTTTTGGAATCACAAAATTTTTTAATATTTCCATCTTGCACCATGACAATGCTGGATATATGGATAAATGATAGTACAGAACCTGGTCATAAACTCAAGGTAGGGAAATTCACTCTCCTTCAATATAATTTTTTTTGGATTCATCTCCGCTCTTAGTTTGGTATGTCTCATATTCAAATCTCTTCCACAAAACTAGTGTTTCAACATTAATATTCTAAATTTTCAATGGAAATTTATGTAAATCTCCACAATCACTGCATTCACTCTTTATACATTATGCTTTGAACTCATCTGAATCTTCTGATTTCTCACATAAAATAGACTTCAAAAATTGTGTCATACTTCCAGGGATGAGCATATCTGAATTAAGTAATGTCATAACCTTTTTATATGATTTCAAATATAGATGATACTCAATATAATTTTGACAATAACAAGTTTCACATACCTTATTTATGCGTACAAAGCAAGGGTGCAACCTCTCAAACATTCTTTGACATATTTTCACATCTGAAAATTCTTGTTTGAATGCTTCAAACAATTCACTTTATTTTGTATCTATAAAATATTTTGGATGTGCAATTTTCATACTGGTCTCTTCATATTTCATCTGTATAGTATCCCTTCTATTAGAAGAAACACGGGAGTGAGCGGTCCAATATTCAATGACCTATCTTTTTACATCTTCAAAAAAATTGTCTTTTTGAGGAAGTCTACAAATATTAACCCAATTCTTTTGAATATTTTCATCTAACATATTTCTATTCCTGGTATATCTTTGAACAGTTCTTTTAGATACATTCAGTAAATCAGAAATTGCATGTACTTATTTTCTCTGTGTCAACCTCCTATTAGATAAAGTAGTCATCAATGCTCTACGTGCAACACTTAAATCAGCTCCTCGACTTGATTTGTTAATGTCGTTCAATGCATCCTACAAATTTTCAACTATTGTTCAATTTACATTGTCTCCTGAGTTTTTCTTGTTATCAACACCTAACAACTCCAAAACAGAAGTCATTTCTTTTCCCTGAATAACTTAGAAAATAATTGTGTTTTTCCAATCAGACTTTTATTTTAAAAATATTCATCCCAAATCTTTTTGCATTGTTTTTTATTGTGCTTTCAAGTACCAATTCGTCAGATGAAAATTGACTAAAAAATTAATCCTCATCCATCTCCATCAAATTACCCATGTCAAAAGATATATTTCCATCAATTGGTTCCCCTACTTGAATTGGATCTTCTTGGACTTCAACAAGTTCATCTTCATTACATTTTGTATGACCTTTCATTTTGTCATCCCTTATTTGATCATATTTTCTTGTTATGTTTCTTTTAGTCCCCATTGCACAATGTTTTCAAATTGAGAGCTTCAATTCACCTGCATACACAAAACCATATACAATTGATAAAAAAATAAAAAATAATATTGATAAGTTCATAATTTAATACTGAACAATGCTTTAATTAAAAACACAAACAAATCTCAAAAAACTAAAAAAAAAAAAATTTCAAATAATACAAACCTCCTTGATAATTTAAAATCTTAGTTGCCCTTTGACACCCAAAAATACGCTTTTAAAACAATTTAAAAAATGATTTTATTAAAAAAAAAAAATTTAAGTTGGAATAATTGATATTTACTTTTAAATTTAAAAAAAAACTTTTATATATATCAACTTTGAGGGTCGTGGTCATCCACGCGACCATGCTTAGTCGGCCTTAGTTTCAGCCAAAATAGTTCAGACCGAACCTGTTTCGGCCAGAACTATTTCGGCCGAAACTACTTATGTGACATCCCATGTGGTAGCCAAATAAGGAAAAAATGAGAAAATTTGTAACACGTCATTTATGGGGCTTATTTGTCCACCAAAATTGAATTGTTTTTAAAATCTAAAAATACCCTTTTATACCCTTTTGTAGAGCTTCAAGTCTAGATTATGGTCATATAATTTTTATAGTATTTTGATTAAATATAATATATTATAAGTTAAAAAAACTCCAAGTAGGTATTTTAAAATTGAAGAACATGCTCGTTAAAAAAATAAAAATAAATAAATAATCATGTTGGAAAATTTTAAAACTTATATTTAACACTAGAAGAGAAAGTCCTCTTCAAGAATATATATAATTTGTTTTGTATTTGGTGTAGATTTGCTAGGGAAAATTAGGCGGGAGACAAAAACTGTTAATTTTGGGTAACTTTGACTTTGAATAGTTATAACAGACAAAATATATACTAAAAACCAATATTTCTTTTTTTCTGCACTAGTTGTATATGTCATCTAAAACATAGTCTGAAATCAAAGGAAAAAAGATTATTTACATATATTTTGGTGGTGGGAACTAGACCCTTGATTTTCAATATTTTTCTACAATTAAAAAATGGACTTCAAAAATTAAAAAACTATGTCAATTCTTATTCAAAAAAATTTTAAAAATTATAGGCATAAACTACATCCAATTTTATACATTTCATTAGTTTACATCATTTTCAAATTGTAAACACAAATACCACTTTTATGTCGTTGAAGTTTAACTACTTTGCATGTCATGGTCCTCTTCCTTTGTAAAAGTGTTACACAACTCCGTACTTTTACCCTAGAAGATTGCAGAGAGGAAAAGGTAGATACAAAGGTAAATTGCCATTGGTATGCTTTAATTGCAAAGATATTGGACATGTTACTGCTGGATGTCCAAACAAGAGAAAAGAAGACAGAAAAGATGACAGATCTTATGAAAAGAAGTATGACAGAAGTGATGACTGAGATTACCGAAGCAACAGACAATCTGATAGAAGAGATAACTGAGACTACAAGAACAAAGGAAACCAGGATTTTTACCTGGATGAGAACAAAGCTGAAAATACAGACACCGAATCTAATAAAGATATTGAGGTGGTATTTGTTTCTATGAAGGATGATTCTGATGAAGAAGAAAGGTATGTTGAGACTGCACTCATATCTAAGGTTAGTAAAAATGAGGTCTGGATTATTGATAGTGGCTCTACTCACCACATGACTGGAGATAAGGAAAAATTTAAAACTTTTGAATATTATAATGGTGGATCAGTAAGAATGGGTAATGACTCACCTTTCCCAGTTGAAGGTAAATGAACCATCATGTTAAATAATCTGATCAGATGTGAAAATGCATATTGGGTCAAAGGACTTAACTATAATCTATTGAGTGTTTCATGGCTCAATAACACAGAACAACGAGTTGCATTTGAGAACAAAAAGGCAAAGATCTTTAATGAATCAAGAAGGTTGATCGGTACTGGTGAACAAACAAAAGGTAACCTATTCTATCTTAATAATATTGAGACCACATGTTTATTGGCTAGAAATAAAAACATATGGTTGTGGCATAAAATATTATGTCATGTGAACTTTGACAACATGGTTAGGATAAGAAATATAAGGAAAGTAAGAGGCTTACTGAGCATGTCAAGACCCGACCATGTCATGTATAAGAATTGTCAAAAAGGTAAAATAACAAAGTCTAGTTTCAAGAGAAAGACCTACACATCTAATACTATTCTAGAATTAGTCCATACTGACTTATGTGCACCAATGAGAACAAAGAGCTATTATGGTGATAGATACTTCATTCTATTTGTTGATGATTACTCTAGAATGATGACTATTATATTCTTAAAAGAGAAATCAGAAGCATTTAAGATGTTTAAATAGTATAAAGCTATAGTTGAAAACAAAAGTGGAAAAGAACTGAAATGTTTGAGATTAGATAAAGGAGAATTTATTTCTGATGAATTCACTAACATTTGTAATGAGCATGGAATTTAAAGATAAGTTTCTGCACCAAGAACACCACAACAAAATAGGATTGTTGATAGGAGAAATAGATCAATTGTTGATTGTGCCAGAACATTGATGATTGATAAAGGTATCACACAAACATTCTGGAGAGAAGCTGTCAACACTGCTGTCTACACACTGAATAGAGTTCAATTGAAGAAAGACACTAATAAGACACCTTATGAGCTATGGTATGGACACACAACAAATGTAAGTTACTTTAGAATTTTTGGAAGTCAATGTTATATATTGAAATATGATAAAAATGGAAATCTTGACTCCAAAGGTGATGAAGGAATATTTCTAGGGTATTCTACCAAAAGAAAAGTTAATCCCAAAGAATCACACATGATTGCTGTCAATAAAATTCTAAGATATCTAAAGAATACCAAGGACTATGGTCTATGGTATAATAAAGAAGGAAAATTTGAGCTTCAAGTTTATACAGATGTTGATTAGGCTGGAAACATAGATTATAGAAAGAGCAAAATAGGAGGAGCATTTTTTATAGGAAACAAACTTGTCATATGGATAAGTAAAAAGAAAGGATGCATCTCATAATCTACTGCAGAAGAATAATATGTGGTTGTTGCTACAAACTTCTCTAACATTGCATGGATCAATAAATTACTAGAAGGTTTGAATATGAAAATTCTTGAACCAGTAATTATCTATTGTGATAATACTAGTGCAATAAACATTTCAAAGAACCCTATCACACATGCTAAGACAAAACATATTGCTATTAAGTATCATTACTTAAGGGAAGAAGTACAAGAGAAAGAAGTGATACTAGAATATTTGCAATCCAAAGAACAATTAGTAAACATATTCACAAATCCATTTCCAAAAGATACATTTGAGTGCCCGAGGAATAGACTAGGGGTCCGACCCTTGTCTACTGGTCACTAAGCTGACTAGGAGGTTGCATCATCTTACACATTATCAGAAGATCAATCATGTTGATACAAGCTGAGAATGGACTGCAAGGATATATCAGTACACAAAAAGGTACTTCACAGCACTGAACACCAGAGAAATTGTTGGCTACTATAAAGATATATTGCTGGTGGACAGAGGAAATTTAAGGAATATATTATGAAGAGAGATATTTTTGTTTGGCATTTCTGTCAAAGGGAGAGAATATATCCATATGAAATATCCGGAGATGAGGGAGAGAATATCCAGAGAAGAGGAAGAGAGATATTCAAAAATGAAATATCATGATCATCTAGGGAGAAAATAAATATTGATCAGAGAGAAGAATAGGCAAATAAAGAGAAAGATTCAAAGAAACAACCATCCATCAAAGGGAGAGAATTGGAGAAAATTTTACACTACATAGCTATCCATGAAGGGAATGAAGATACTCTGCAAGAATCAAATCTAAGCCAGAAGAACTTATTGAGAGTTAGACATTTGAATTGGTTATAGAACTATAAGGTTTGGGAGAGATTGATGAACTACAACTGATATATTTCATATTATGTTAGTACTATGTTTCCATCAATGCCAAAGGGAGAGATTGATGAACTATAACTGATTGAGTGTTGAAGATGAAAAAGTTGATGATCATCGAGCTGTAGAAATTAAATGCAAGACATTAAATCACTTAATGTATTGTATTGCCATTGATGTCAACTTGATATGGTATGATTTCTCATACACATATTGTAACAACACTTCAAGATCTAAAGAGACAAAGTTTTGTCATCAGTAATCATACACCGAGTGACAGTAAACCTCGACGGACAGTGAACCTCGAGCACAAAAGTTCACAGTGTTAATCGACAGACATTGTAACCTGAGACAGTGTTACCCGAGCAAGCATTACCAAGCTAACTGTAGTTGTTAATGAACACAACTGAAGTTGATGCCCGAGCTATCTGTAGTAGTCACTGAACACAACTGAAGTGTTGACCAATGGGAATTGAAGTTAGAAAACAATAAAAGAACTTAGCTGGCAGGAGCTAAAGATAGTGTTAACTGATTGTTTACTTTGTTTTCATTGATTAGTTAAAGCTAAAGATAAAAAGGATATTTAAAGAATTTTTTATTCCAAAAAACAAGGAGATATTTAGAGATTAAAACTAAAGCTAGCATGGCGAGCTTTACAGATCAAGAAGTGATCAACGAAGAAAACAAAAAGGACAAGAAATAGTGAAATCATGTCTATATAAAGAAACAAGTAATTCATTATGAGAAGAAGAATGTTGAAGACAATTCTGGTGAAGATAGAAGTCTTCATATAGATCTAATCATACAAGCTGAAGAACAGAGCTAAAGAATCCTGTAGGCACTGAGAAACAAAGAAGCAACAGCATTCACCGAGCAGAAAGAATTAGAGCAAAGCAATTGAAGAGAACATTGATTAGAAGAGGTATTGTGGACTTATAATAGATCTAAAAATCTGCACGATTAAGTTGTATTTATGAACAGATCATTTATTGTTTCAGTTTAACCATTGATTATGAAAATCTCTTAACCGAGTGGGATTTAACCATCCTTTATATATTGAGATACATCCCAAGGAGTATCAAAAGGTTTTCATGTTGACAACATAGTGAATGCTAGGTCAAGTGATAAACTATTAGTTTTAAATCCTCTAACAAAGTCACACCTAACAGTGTGTTTGTAACCTTTAACAGGGTTGGCTCTTCACAGAGCTCACTTCAGAAGAGTGAAAATTTTGGGTTACCGGTGCCAAGTGTTTTTTCCCTTAACAGGGTTTCCATGTTAAAAATCCATGTGTCAAATGTGTTTATGGTTCATTGCTTTGATGTTTTTCTAAATACACATTACTAAAATAGAATTGATCGGTAAACACTAAGTTATTTACTAATATTTGGTAAAGGCTAGACTGTTATTCGGTAAAGCTTAAGAAAAGGGATAAAAAGTATACTCCAAGCATTAGTTATTTGATAAGATTATTTAAAGGCATACATCTTGTAGGACTAAAGATAATTAGAGGTTTTATATTTGTGGTATAAATTTTTGGTTGGAATTATTGGATTAATTATTGAGGCCACTGATTCACCCCCCCCNTCCCCCCCCCCCCCCCCCCCCCGCTCTCAATTATTCTAACATCTCTTTGCTTTGAACAAGTAAAATCTAGGTACGCTTATACTAGAAGTGCTAACACATGCAAGAAAAGTGATCCATTCCCTAGTTTTTTGGATTATTTGTGGGATATTTTTTACTCCCATACAAGCAATCACTCTCATACCATAGTTTTGTTTAGCTTGCACTCTTGTTTCATCACAGTTCCATATTCTGCTAGACCCATAGTGTTTGAGGTTGTATACAGTTTCTAGGTTTTCATAAAAACATGCTACAATAGTAGGATGAAGCATTATAGCTATGTTTGTTTCCACACCTTCTATTTTTCTAATACTCAAGTCCTTGTGGCGGCATCTAAAACCCTGCCACCATGGTCTTCCTGGCATTTTGTCTATAAAAGGGTTAACCCTTCTTGCAGTTATCTAGGAACAATTTGTTGCAACCAAATGACTTGTAAACCATTTCCCATATCCTCCATGTCCTTGCACCACTTGACAACATCTTCCTCCTCTTTAGTAGTTAGGACTTTTTTAGGCCCCCTCCTCTTAGTGACAGTAGTACCCATTAGCCAGGCCCTCAATCTAGAAGTAGGTATCTTCCACTTCTTTGTTGCACCCCTACATTATATCTCACCTTTCTCAACACTTCTAAGTGCGGCATCCATGTCCTTAATTTTCCACCATCTTATTTGGGTTGGATGGGAAGCATTAGCTGAGGCATCTTCCCCTCCATTACCTTCTTGTGCATTCACATCTATCGCATTGACTGTAGGAGCATCAACAAAGACTTTTTGTGGATTGGAAGCAAGAGAATAAATTAAAAAATGGTCTGCACTAACCTCTGTATCAGTGAAATGCACTCCATGAATCACTCTTATACATAAACAGGCACTATCTTTTGCCCTTATCTTTCTTTTTCCTGACATGCTTATAACTTAACCTAAAATAACTATTTTTGAAGTAGATGATTATAAGAAAAATGCATATAGTAAATGTCAACTTAACAATGCATACAAATAATGTAAGCTCCATGATAAATAGTTCAATGAGCACAATGTAAGTAAGTATAGTGTCCAGATTCTTATAAACTACACCACAAAGTAATGATTAAATTGATAATGTAAACTATTTATTTCCCATTTCCTCTAATTATTTCTATCTATCACCTTACACACAATGATTTAATGGTGAAAGAATTGAAACATAAAACTTAGGATTTCTTCATTGAATACATTACAAAACTATGTTAGCAGTATGGTGAGTTAGTTTTGCATTGTATTCATTGAATACATTACAAATACTAAGTCAGCAATAAGCTCAGATAGTTTTGTAATGTATTCATTGAATACATTACAAAACTATGTCAGCACTGTGAAACCTAAGATGATGAAGCTTCAATGCATTAAAACAACTTATAAACAAAGGCATGTAAGTATAGTGACCAGTGCAATTATTCATTGAATACATTACAAAACTAAGAACTATGTTGCATTAATTTTGTAATGTATTCATTGAGTACATTAAAAAGATAAGTCAGCACTGTGAAATCTGAGACTTTGAAGCTTCCATGCATTAATAATAACTTAACTATATTGAATTGTACATTTATTCATTAAATACATTACAAAACTAATTATGCACTATGCTGAGTTAGTTTTGTAATGTTCTCAATGAATACATTACAAAACTAAGTATGCATTGTTAAACATGAGATTGGGAAGGTTGCATGCATTAAAAAAAAAATTATAATTTAAAGTCATGTAATTATAGTGAGTGGTACATTTATTCATTAAATATATTACAAAACTAAGGCTGCACTACGCTGACTTAGTTTTGCAATAGATTTTATCCAGCAGTAAGTAGTAAAAGCAGTAAATTTGTAATAAAAAAATATAGTAAGCATACCAAAAACAAGGAATAAACAAGAAATAAATAAAAAAGTCTACCAACACGAACAAGAGTAGATAATATGAAAACTGTAGAGAATAAACCACCAGCGATCAAACAAGGAATTTCAATGGATTTTATGTGACACAGTATCCTTCTTATACGACTTTAGTCATTGAAGTGGTTGGTCAATTTGAAATTCAAATTGTGGTGGGAAAGAGTCGGTCAATTCATGCACAAGCAAGTGCATTAAATTTGTAGTTCATACATTGGCTTCATGAATTCAAATTTATAATATTTTTGGTAATGTTTATTTTGTGTTTGCATTGTTTATTTTATCTCAATTGGTGACCCTTACACCATTAACTGTTCATGCAGGTACAAATTGTAGTTGGATTAAATGCTTGAAGATGGCATACATTTTTGGTTGAATGTGCAGATGAGAGTGTTATGAAAAGTTATTATGTACCAAAATTTGTGCATGTATGTAGTTGAGTAAATATAGAATGCACCAATAGTCAACTACATACATGCACAACTATTGTTGCATAATAACTTTTCATAACACTCTCATTTATACATTCAACCAAAAATGTATGACATTTTCAAGCATTTAATCCAACTATAATTTGTACCTCCATGAACAGCTAATGGTGTAAGCATCACCAATTGAGATAAAATTAACAATGCAAACTCAAAATAAACAACATCAAAAATATTACAAATTTGAATTCATGAAGCCCCCATATGAACTACAAATTTAATGCACTTTCTTGTGCATGAATTGACCGACTCTTTCCCACCATAATTTAAATTTCAAATTGACCAACCACTTCAATAACCAAAGTTGTATAAGAAGGATATTGTTTCATGTAAAATCCATTGAAATTCCTTGTCTGATCGTTGGTGGTTTATTCTCTGCAGTCTGCATATTATCTAATCTTGTTCAGGTTGGTAGGCTATCTTATTTATTTCTTGTTTATTCCTTGTTTTTGGTATGTTTACTGTCTATTTTTATTACAAATTTACTTTGTTTACTGCTTACTGTAGGATCAAATCTATTGCAAAACTAAGTCAGCGTAGTGCAGCCTTAGTTTTGTAATGTATTCAATGAATAAATGTACTGCTCACTATTGTCACATGCCTTTAAATTATATATTGTTGTTGATGCATGCAACCTTCCTAGTCTCATGTTTCACAGTGCGCACTTAGTTTTGTAATGTATTCATTGAGAACATTACAAAACTAACTCAACATAGTGCACAATTAGTTTTGTAATGTATTCATTGAATAAATGTACAAGTCAGTATATTTAAGTTATTTTTAATGCATGGAAGCTTCATAGTCTCATATTTCACAGTGTTGACTTAGTTTTGTAATGCACTCAATGAATACATTACAAAACTAACGTAACATAGTTCTTAATTTTTTAATGTATCCAATGAATAATTTCACTGGTCACTATACTTACATGCCTTTTGTTTATAAGTTGTTTTTAATGAATTGAAGCTTCGTCATCTCAGGTTTCACAGTTTTGACCTAGTTTTCTAATGTATTTAATGAATACATTACAAAACTATATGAGCTTATTGTTGACTTATTTTTGTAATTTATTCAATGCATACGATGCAAAACTAACTCACCATACTGCCAACATAGTTCTTTAATGTATTCAATGAATAAACTCTATGTTTTTTTTTAATATGGACCCGCTCACTAGGTAGGAAAGGGGGTGAAGGGGTCATTTTAATTAAACCACATTGTCCCTTGTGTTAATGAAAATCCCATCTAATTATACTCCACAGAGGACCTAACTTAACCTCAGCTTACCCCATACCCAATCACCTTAACACATTTGCAGCTCACCGACTGCCACGTAACTACTGTTGGGTAACCCTATTACTACACACCATGAACCCTAAACTTGACCATTTCTTGTTTTTACATTCTGGAATCTTTAGTTCCCACCACTTTCATTTCTTTGTGTGTGAGGAAGCTTTTTTTGATTTAATCATTACGTGGTGCTGTAGTTTTTATGAATCTGGATAGTTTCTTCATTTTTTTTTTAAAATGTGGGGGCTTCTCTGGGTTAATCATTATTTTGCACATACAAGTGAGGGAATCCATCCTTCCATCATGAAGTACCAAACATCTCATAATTTTTTATCATTCAATAAGTGTTTGTAATAATTTTCACACACTGATAGTTGTATATTTCAATCATTTCACCTTGAAATCATTGCATTTAATCTGATAGAAAGAAATAATTAGAGGAAATGGGAAAGAAATAGTGTGCATTGTCAATTTAATCATTACTTGGTGTTGTAGTTTTTAAGAAACTGGACACTATACTTAGTTACATTGTGCTCATTAAACTGTTTTTCATGGAGCTTACATTATTTGCATGCATTTTTAAGTTGACATTGACTGTATGCATTTGTCTTTTAATCATCTACTTCAAAAGGAGTCATTTCAGGTTAAGTTATAAGAATGGTAGGAAAAAGAAAGACAAGGGAAAAAATAGTACTCATTTATGTATAAGAGTGACTTGTGGAGTGCATTCAATGATACAGGGGTTAATGCAGACCATGTTCCCATTCATGCTTCTGATGCCAATCCACAACAAGTCTTTGCTGATGTAGTCAATGTGATAGATGTGAATGCGGAAGAAGGAAATGTAGGGGAAGTTGCCTCAACTAACACTGCCCATCCAAATCCAATAAGATGGTGGATAATTGAGGACATGGATGTTGCACTTAGAAATTTTGAGAAAGGTGAGATATCATGTAGGGGTGTAGCAAAGAAGTGGAAGATACCTGCTTCCAATTTGAGGGTCTGGCTAATGGACCACATACTACTATCTATAAGAGGAGGGGGCCTAAAAAAGTCATAACTGCTAAAGAGGAGGAAGATGTTGTCAAGTGGAGAAAGGACATGGTGGATATGGTAAATGGTGTACAAGTCATTTAGTTGCAGCAAATTATTTCCTAGATAACTGCAAGAAGGGTTAACCCTTTTACAAATGGAATGTCGGGAAGATCATGGTGGCAGGGTTTTAGATGCTGCCACAAGGACTTGAGTATTATAGAATTGGAAGGTGTGGACATAGGCAGAGCTATAATGGTTCATCCTACCATTGTAGCATGTTTTTATGACAACCTAGAAACTATGTACAACCTCAATCACTATGGGTCTAGAAGAATATGGTACTGTGATGAAACATGAGTGCAAGTGGGATGAAATTGTAGTATGAGAGTGATTGTGTGTATGGGAGCCCCAAATGTCCCACAACTAATCTCAAAAATTAGGGAATAGATCTTTGTTCTTTCATGTGTGAGCGTTGCTGATATAAGCATACTCATTTTTTACTTGTGGGCATGCATGTCAATACAACAATGTGCATGGATGACAAAGGATTTTTTTTGAATTGGCTGGACCACTTTGCAAGAAACTTCCCTAGCGGTGTCTCTCCCTCAAATAGGGCACTTCTCTTATTTGAAATTCATAGAAGCCATGTGGTGTGGCATACAATTGACAAAAAAATATAGCTGGGAATAGATCTACTCACACTTCCTGCTTATACCAGCCATAAGTGTCAACCGTTGGATGTAAGTGTTTTTTCACCATTTAAAACATACTTCAAACAACATAGAAACTTGTGGCTGGCCAAGAACCCCCAAATTGACATTGGACATGAAGATTTGGGAAATCTGGCCAGAAAAGCATTCAAATTGGCACTGACCTCAGGCAATATAATGAGTGGGTTCTGTAGTACATGCATATGGCCTTTCAATCGGGATGCCTTAGTAGACAATATGAGGCCAAGTGAGATTTTTATTATTTATGGGGATGTCAGAATGGGATCAGTTCAGCCTCAGCCTAAACCTCTAATTCAAGGATCACCAAGATCAGCAGGTGGTGCAATTGTACTTCAAGGCAAGAGGGAGGCAATCATAGTGGAAGAATTTATGCAATTTAGAGGATACAATGAAGATTAAATTAACAGATTTATGAGAAATTACAATGAAGCCTATCAAGGGGCAGAAACTAATGCAATAGATGAGAAACAAGAAAACCATACGCAACAAGCTAACTGTGACCCATATTTTTACATGCGGGATAGTAATCAGAAACAGTAAAAAATTACATAGAAATACATCTCTTTGAAATTACTATGTAACTAATGAAAATGAATACATTTCTATTACATTCTTATTATCAGATTACATTGTAGCCTAAGTAGTGATCAGGTTCAAAATTTCAAATTCATAAATAATCATTACATTGTGCATTCAAACTGAATGTATTAGACAAGTGTTCCTTCAAGGTTACATCTTGCATACTAAAACTTAAGAGGACATATGCAGAAAAGAAAGTAAGAGAAAGGAATGACGAAGTCTAGGGATCTATGTATTTCCTTTAAGAGGTCTTCCAATTTCTGGAGTTGTCCATCTGCGTCATCTGAAGTCTTCATGTCTTGGACTTGTTTCTATCTATCTGTTTCCTACATCATCATGGAGGAAAAGGTGTTAGATCCAATTGGATCTAATCAATACATAGTTCACTAAAGAACACCGTTCATCAGTCAAACTTCCAGGACTACATATTTACTAATAACATCAATGCAATGGAAAGATATGCATCTACATTAACAAAATAATAGCATCAAAGAGACATGTCTTTATGAAGTCCTTACTATATTTGAAGCATGCATTATTAAAAGAGAAAAGGAAGATGCAATTCATAATAGTTGGTACAAGGTTGTTGCATGCTGTTATAAGTTTAATGACACTACTACAAATATGCAGAGTACGGTAATGCTGTTATAAGATGCATGTGCAAGAAAGAGATGTACTAATATGTAGAATTCAACATTGATGTGCAAGAAAATGATTATACTGCAATGACATCCAATTTGATTCATGTGCCTATGAAGATGTAGTTTTTAAACAATGCATATTTAATAAAAATCAAATGATAATGTTGTCTAAGGATGTAAAAGATATATCACTATGATCTAATGCCAATATGCAAATGTCAGGAGAGTGAAAACGGCATTATCAAATACTGTTATAAATTTGCAGGAGAAAAGGAAAAGAAAAGCATATGCATGGTTTATAAATTGTTGGAATTAAACAAGTACAACATTCATCAGCTTAATGTAAAATGGAAGTTTAGTGCATGCAGGGGATGGAGCCAAGCAGATACAGAAAATGAGATATGCATATTTGGATAAACTTCATGTTATAAATGTTTCCCATGGGAGTCACGAGCCCATGCTCGAACCCCATGGGTGGTTTTTTACACAAAAATGGAATAAACAGTGTATTTGTATGCTATTTAACTTCTATTTCTTACATAAAGAAACTGCATATTGAAAAGCATTCAGACAGTAATGGATGGAGTCGACAGAAGGGTGTTTAATAAAAGGAGGCTGCATTAAAGACAAGATGTAGAAGACAAACTAGAGTCCATCTCACAGTAAAACAAATGACAGCCTGCATATGTTTAACAAGTTTACATCTAAATGTGCAGGATAAGCCATGTGGCTGTTCACATTTTGTTACCATTCAACAATATGATAGGAATATTAATAATAGAGAGTAACATTATTCAGATAGTGGATGTTCAATCACAAGGAAAACCCAAGAAGAGCGACTTATCTGTGGCTTTTATGCAGAGAGGTCGTGGTTGAAGAGTCTGAGCTCTCTATGTTCAGAGTGCCACAACAGCACCATAAAGATTCACTAGAGAACGATTCAGTGGGGAGCCCAAATTCTAGTAATAGAGGCCCAAGCTTCCTATAGAATACATACATAGCATCATTATTTATGGCATTTAAAACCCTAAGGCGAGTATAGTGGAGGCCGAGTTCAGAAAGAAACCTGCGGTGGAAAGAGCATATAGCCCGAGCTCTTAAATCATTAAAACTTCAGTTCCTAGCCACGCCCAAAATCATGAAGAAAACAACACCATATTTATGGCATGTAAACTCCAGGATATAGCTCACACTCTAGTAGAGCTCGAGCTCCAATGTCACATACAGTTCAAGCCTCAAGATCATAGCAGAAGTCGTCGAGAGAGATAAACATTATATAAAAGGGATGGCTTTGATCTAAGTCACGATCATAAACAAAAGGCTTCAAATACTCCATCAAAGCCCAAATAATAATGGTGAGCTTCAGTTTAGCCACAAAACATTATGCAGAGAAACTAGGAACAGTGCCACATTCACAGCATGGCGACGCCAGAGCACATAAAAAAACCCTAACATATCTCCCAAATAGCAAAATAAAAAAAAATGAAATACACAATACCTTTGCCAAATTGAATGGAGTTTGAAGTCCATCGAAGTGGAGGGGTTGAGGTCTAGATTAACTGTAGTATGAAACAACTTAGCCATCGAGATATTTTTTCAAACTATGGTGTCAGCTTTGCAGTGGAGTTAGGGTTTTTTCCATGGTGTCGGGTTTATGTGTGAGATAGGTTCCTTATGTTTGGGATGGGGTTTATACATATGGGTAAGATTTTAATGAAAATTTGTAATGTATTTTGTAAGAAGTTGGATAATCATGTGAAAAATGTAAAATCTTTAATCACCAACTTTAGGGGAGAAAAATTAGGGGCTTATATTGGTGGAGTGGGTTGGTGATGTTTTTGTAAAAATGCCAACATTAGGTGAATTCATTTTTGAAATTAGCATTTAGGGATAAATTTAGGGCATTGATCATGCCTTAGATTTAGGGATATGTTTTTTGAGGGGGCTTGTTTAGCTAATTTGTAGGCATCATTTAGGCCTTTGATATAGGATGATCTATCTATTTTGAAAGGGGTTTTTTGGAGGGAGAGATGATTTTTGAAATTGAGCCATATGGGCTATATAGTTGGGCTTTTTCTTCATGTAAGGGGTTCAAGATTTTAGAGAGAAGAGCTTTTAGTGAACTTCTTGTTCCTATAGCTACTTTTTTATGCTTTTGTATACATTGTTAGTTCATGTTTGTGATATCAATTTTGTGCAAGAGGATGCTTGTATTCCTTGCCATTATTTTGAGATTCATTCATGTAATTGCACACGAATTTTGAGAAGAATATAGTTGACCCATTTTTCATACATCTTGTGGTGATCATTTTTTCAAATCCTATTCAATTTTCTACATTCAAGTGTAATACATATGTAGCATGGATTATTGGATTGTATCGATTCTTATTCTAGATTATAGAATATAAGCCTTTTGCAGAATATGCATGTTGTTGATAGTAAGATTGCTATTTGTGGTTAAACCCTAGTAGTGACTTTCAAATTAGCCTATGTATTGTATAGTAAGTGATATTGCAGAGATCATTAGGGTATGTTAAGTGAATTCCAGTTTGAAGCTTTGAGAGATCTGAATCTTATTTGGTGTATAACCTTTCAAGTTTTATTCATACAATTTTAGTTAGAATTTCTCCCTTTCCTTCCCAAAATGAGGAGAAGATAGTATAAAATTGATACCCAAATTCAATAGGAACCGGCCTAGAATCTGGAGACTCTTTCTCAATCATAGTCCACCCATAGCTAGAGAAGGTTTCCATTGTTAGGATAGAATACCTATAAATCCCCAATGCCTGAGTTGGGGTGGTAATTCTAAACCTCAACACTAACCATGAGAAGCAAGAAAACCATGATGTATTGGTCATTAATGTTGGCTTGAGCTTGCCAACACAACCTTTTGAACAAGTTAACTACGTGGAGGAGGAAGTTTCCTTATCAATTCCCTCACCACCACATTTTGACCAAGCTCACGTTATCCACTACTATGAAAATGTAGAGAATTAGCATGAATTGGATAGTCAACTATGTGATGATACCCCTCTCACAAGAAACCATGATGAAAATACTAATTTTGTGGCATGGACACCTTTTAACACCGAACAACCTACTAGTTCAGGCAACAGATTCATGGTATTACCTGTGCAAAGGATGTATCATTCTACATGTGGGGCACGTCATGGGATGCTTCATCTAAGTAGGAATTCACAAATACTAACATCTGATGAGTATGTTAAACAACTTCAAAAGAAAGAAAATATTAAGAAGTAGCTGGAGGAGAATGCAATATGCAAGAAGGAGAAGATGAGGGAAATGAAAGCAGAAAGAGAGGCTAATGCTGCAATAGAAAAAATTTTGAGGGTAGAGAGACTACAATAAAGGATGAGAGATGTTGTGGAGAAATAAAAATGAGCTAAAGAGAAGGCACGTCAAAAGGAACAAGTGCGGAGAGAAAGTGAAGAGAAGCTAAATGCTCCTAAACAACGTAGAGGCAATAAGGGAAATACACCTTCCATAAATATAGCCATTACACTAAGTACACCTACCGAAGATACAGTAATTCTAGCTACCCTAGAGACACTGAGTACGCCCAGCACACCTCTTCCCTCCCAACACCCTATACTTCTTGACATGTTCAATATTTTTGCCCCCGCATTGGAAAACCTTAATGCATAACAAGTGAAACCCCCTAATCTCTCCTTATAGGTGGAAACCAATGCTAACCACAATGGCACAATAGTAGCTTAGCTAGCTAATTATATTAAGTACAGTCCTCAATTCACATCTCCTAGTATCGGAGGAGAGAGTAGTGGAATTGGTAGCCACATTCATATTCCATTTCTCAATTTCATGGACAACTAAGGGAAGTTAAACTAGTTGCAAAAATTTTATGGATGTGGATAGCTTAGGTTTGTAATGTATTCAGATATGTTTTAGTTTTACGTCATCAAAGGTGATGAACAAGGTTGAAATCAAATATTGAAGACTATGGCAAAGGACTTTTGGGCTATGCTCTATTTTTTTGTAAATGTTTCATATGAAAAAAAACAATTACCATACGATGTAAGTTTTTTTGTAAATTTTTGATATGAATAGAAACAATTACCAATTGGTACAAGTATACAAATTGATTTGGTGATTTGTAGTTGTTATTGTATTTGTTGGATTGTTTAGTGTATGCATTACTTAAAAGCATGAAAGCTTCATAGTCTCATATTTTACAGTGTTGACTTACTTTTTTATTGTATTCAATGAAAACATTAGAAAACTAAATCAGCATTGCATACTCTATCTTCAATTACTACTCAACCTGACTTACTTTTGTAATTTATTCAATGAATACATTAGAAAACTAACTCACCCTTAAATACTCTGTCTTCAATTACTACTCAGCCTATTTACTATATGCAATCAATGTCAACTTAACAATGCATATATACAATGTCAGCTTAATAATACATATAGTCTATGTCAACTTAAAAATACATGTAGTGAATGTCAACTTAACCTATTTTCAATTACTAAATATATCTACTTGCATTGTTCTCATGGTTTTCTTGTTGCTCATGGTTTACCATATGCATTCCGTAGAAGCATAGAACCTTCATAGTCTCACCTTTCACAGTGCTCACTTTCTTTTGTAATGTATTCAATGAATACATGCCAAACTAAACTCAGCATAGTACACTTTTTATATTGGAATCCAATTTTGACTTGTTTTCTATTTGTAGTTATTATTGTATTCATTGGATAGTTTCTTTTCAATTACGAATAAAGATGTTTACTGTATGCAATATTGACTAGCATGGAAGCCTCATGTTATCATATTTAACATGTCTGACTTAGCTTTGTAATGTATTTACTAAATACATTACAAAACTAAGTGAGCATATTGCAGCCTTAGTTCTGTAATGTTTTCAATATCATGGAAATTTATCATTTAGACATTTAATATATGCATAAGTTTGAAAGCAATTAATTACAAAAATATTATATGATTAAAATCAATTGATTTTACGATTAAGGCTTATGATTAAGGCAAGGGAAAATAAGATTTAATTAAAATGATCCCTTCACTAATTGTGTATCCTACTGAGGGTCCACATTACAAACAACTTATAATATAAATGCATGTAACTATAGCGACCGGTACATTTATTCATTGAATACATTACAAATCTTAAGGCTGCACTATGTTGTTCTAGGTTTGTAATGTATTCATTGAATACATTAGAAAACTAAGGTTGCACTATGTTCAATTAGTTTTGTAATGTATTCGGTGAATACATTTTAAAACTAAGTCAGACATGTTAAATATGAGAACATGAAGCTTCCATGCTGGTCACTATTGCATACAATAAATATGTTGATTAGTAATTAAAAAGAAACTGTCAAATGAATACAATAATAATTACAAATAGAAAACAAGTAGAAATCAGATTCCAATATATTAAGTGCACTATGTTGATTTTAGTTTGGTAATGTGCTCATTGAATACATTACAAAATAAAGTGAGCACTGTGAAATATGAGACTATGAAGCTTCCATGTTTCTAAGTAATGTATATAGTAAACCATTAGCAATAAGCAAACCATGAGCACAATGCAAGTAAGTATAGTGACTAGTATATTCATTCATTGAATATAAAGGTATTTAAAAACAATTTATAATATAAAGGAATGTAACTATAGTGACCAATACATTTATTCATTGAATACATTACAAAACTAAGGTTGTTCTATGCTAACCTAGTTTTGTAATGTATTCATTGAATACATTAGAAAACTAAGGATGCACTATCCTCAATTAGTTTTGTAATGTATCCAATGAATACATTACAAAACTAAGTCACAGATGTGAAATATGAGAATCCAATGCTTTCATGCTTCTAAGTATTGCATATAGTAAACAGGTTGATTATTAATTAAAAATAAACTATCCAATGAATACAATAACAACTACAAATAGAAAACAAGTAGAAATTGGATTCCAATATTAAAAAGTTCACTATGATGAGTTTAGTTTTGTAATGTATTCATTGAATATATTACAAAAGAAAGTGAGAACTGTGAAATATGAGACTATGAAGCTTTCAAGCTTCTAAGTAATGCATGAGGCTAAACCATTAGAAAAAAGAAAACCACACGAGCACAATGCAAGTAAGTATAGTGACCAGTACATTTATTCATTAAATACATTACAAAACTAAGGTTGCACTATGGTGACCTAGTTTTGTAAGGTTGCACCATGTTGATTTAATTAAAATGACCCCTTCATTGATTGTGTATCCTACTGAGGGTCCACATTACAAAAAACTTATAATATAAAGGCGTGTAACTATAGTGACCATTACATTTATTCATTGAATATATTACAAAACTAAGGTTGCAATATTTTGATCTAGTTTTGTAATGTATTCATTGAATACATTAGAAAAATAAGGTTCCTCTATGCTCAATTAGTTTTGTAATGTATTCAGTGAATACATTACAAAACTAATTCGAACATGTGAAATATGAGAATATGAATCTTTCATACCTCTAAGTATTGCATATAGTAAACAGGTTGATTATTAATTGAAAAGAAACTATCAAATGAATATAATAATAACTACAAATAGAAAACAAGTAGAAATCAGATTCCAATATTGCAAGTGCACTATGTTGAGTTTAGTTTGGTAATGTATTCATTGAATACATTAAAAAATAAAGTGAGCACTGAAAAATATGAGACTATGAAGCTTTTATGCTTCTAATTAATGCATACAGTAAACCATTAACAACAATCAAACCATGAGCATAATTGTATAGTCGAAAAATGGAAGCACTTCAATTTTAGACTTGTTTAGCCTTCTGAGTAAGTGGTTTGGGGTCATGACAAGCGCCTTGACTGGGTTCCTGATCTTGACATGTCTTCCCCCCTGTTCTGCCTTTCTGTCCACCATTTTCTGACCTAATTTCTGCATTCTAGGATACAGACATGTGTTTCTGGGATTTATGGACAGGGTTGACCTCCTAGGACAGGGTCAACCTTGACCCTGACCTAGGATAGGGTTGACCTCAGCCCTGACCTAGGACAGGGTCGACCTCGACCCTGTCCCAGGGTCCAAATCCTGGGAACTTTCATTTTTCATATGTCAGTCTTTGCAAAAGTTGTTTCCCGCTTCTGGGTCAGCTGTTTTGGGTTCCGAAGCATCGATTCCTAAATTATATTTAATATAGGTCCTCTCCTAGGGGTAAAGGCTTAAATGGTGATTTAATTATCCTATGTAGGCCTCCTTAGAAGATTGTGCCCTAGTTTCATATAAAAGGAGCCTTCTCCTCTCATTTTCTCTAACCACGATCAAGCAATTGAAGTCTTCTAATCAAGCATCAAGCATCCTTATGAAGTGAAGTCCTAGGAAGCAATCAAGCAAGATTTGAATCAAGAATCCATCATTCTCAAGTATCCAATTGCATGAAGGAGATCCATTGGAGGCCATTGAAGGATTCAAGCCAAAAAGTGCCCTTTTGGTGATCTCTCCATCCATCTTCTTCCAAAGCCCTTGTCAAGTTCA
>MU225293.1:7443535-7457148 GCA_018584345.1 Thuja plicata | reverse complement strand
TGAAGCATACTTGTGGATCCACGGATTCAAATCCGCCACAAGGACATTACAAGCAAGGTGAATTTGAGTTTTGCTTTGTTATTCTTTATGTAATCTTCAATTACATATATTAAGGTTAATTCCAAAATCAGGGTTTACCCAAGGCAAACCCATTTTCCCCAACAAACAAACATTTTTCTTGCAGGTACAGGTTTGGGACTGTAAATTCAAGGCCAGATCTAGATACCCTTTTCAGATTTCTTTTAGACTGTGCGAACAGGGACACTTTCAGAGTTGAGCAGATCAAGTTGGCAAAAGTGGTATAGGGTCAACCTTTTTCATAAGACGACATCGGAATGGAAAAATATTTATGGGTTTTGTCCGTCTCTCTGTTTCAATTTGGTATCAACTATCAGCATCTCCAGAAATAATCTACAAATCTCAAAAAATAACAATCTTTGATCTGTAATTTTGTAAGGTTGGTACTTCATCTCATCCATTTCAATTCCTAGAACTATCATATACATTCCTTTCTAAAATGGGAATTTAAGATCTTTCCTATTTACTCTCATTTCCAAATGATTGATTCATTTGTGCATTTGAGGTTGAAAGGAACATCTTATCTTCCCCACACATCACACAAACATCCACTTATTTCAAATGTGACATCTTTTCATATGTTACACATTAGTAATATTTTATATGTTACAATAATGCAAGTCAGTATAGTGACCAGTACATTTATTCATTGAATATAAAGGTATTACAAAACATATTATAATATAAAGGCATGTAACTATAGTGATCAATACATTTTTTCATTGAATACATTACAAAACTAAGGTTGCACTATGTTGAACTAGTTTTGTAATATACTCATTGAATACATTACAAAACTAATGTTGCACTATGCTCAATTAGTTTTGTAATGTATTCAGTGAAATATGAGACTATGAAGCGTACATGCTCCTAGGAAATGCATACAGTAAACAACGAGAAACAAGCAAACCATTAGCACAATGCAAGTAGATATCTTTAGAAATTGACAACAAGTTAAGTTGACATTGACTACATGCATTGTTAAGTTGACATTGACTGCATATAGTAAACAGTCTGAGTAGTAATAGAAGACAAAGTATTCAATGTTGAGTTATTTTTGTAATGTATTCATTGACTACATTACAAAATAAAGTGAGCACTATGGCATTTGAGACTATGAAGCTTCCATGCTTCTAATTAATGCATACAATAAACCATGAGAAACAAGAAAACCATGACCACAATGCAAGTAGATATCTTCAGTAATTAAAAACAAATTAAGTTAACATTGACTACATGCATTTTTAAGTTGACATTGACTATATGATGACTTAGTTTTGCAAAATATTTGAACCTACAGTAAGCAATGAAAGCAGTTAATTTGTAATGAAAATAGACAATAAGCATACAATAAGCATACAAAAACAAGGAATAACCAATAAATAAATGAGATAGCGTAGCAGCCTTAAAAAGAGAAGAGAATATGCAGACTGCAAAGAATAAAGCACCAACGGTTAGACAGGGAATTTTTAATGAATTTTACGTGGCATTGTATCCTTCTTATAGGATTTTGGTCATTGAAGAAGTGGCTGGTCAATTTGAAATTCAAATTGTGGTGGGAAAGAATTGGTTTTGTAATGTATTCAATGAATAAATGTACTAAGTCAGTGTTGTAATGTATTCATTGAGTACATTACAAAAATAAGTCAGCATTGTCTAGATTCTTAAAAACTACAACACCATGTAATGATTAAATCGACAATGTGCACTATTTATTTCCTATTTCCTCTAATTATTTCTTTCTATCACATTACATACAATAATTTCAAGGTGAAACTATAGAAACATACAACTATCAGTACAGGAAAATCAATACAAACACTTATTGAATGATAAAAAACCATGAGATGTTTGGTACTTCGTGATGGGAGGATGAATTCCCTCACTTGTATGTGCAAAATAATGATTAATCTAGCAAAACACCCATATTTAAAACAAAAAATTGAAGAAATTATCTAGGTTCCTAAAAACTACAACAGCGCGTAATGATTAAATCAACAATGTACACTATTTCTTTCCTATTTCCTATAATTATTTCTTTCTGACACATTAAATGCAATGATTTCAAGGTGAAACAATTGAAACATACAACTATCAGTGCAGGAAAATCATTACAAACAATTATTGAAGGATAAAAAATTATGAGATGTTTGGTACTTCGTGATGGGAGGATGGATTCCCTCACTTGTATGTGAAAAATAATGATTAACCCAGAGAAACATCCATATTTAAAATGAAAAATTGAAGAAACTCTCTAGATTCATAAAAACTACAACACCACATAATGATTAAATTGACAATGTATACTCTTTCTTTCCCATTTCCTCTAATTGTTTATTTCTAGCAATGATTTGAAGGTGAAATGATTGAAACAAACAAATATCAGTGTAGGAAAATCATTACAAATAATTATTGAATGATAAAAAAAACATGATATATTTGGTACTTCGTGATGGGAGGATGGGTTGCCTCACTTGTATGTGAAAAATAATGATTAACCCATAGAAACCCCCATATTTAAAATGAAAATTTGAAGAAACTGTCCAGATTCATAAAAACTACAACACCACGTAATTATTAAATCAACAATGTACACCATTTCTTTCCCATTTCCTCTAATTATTTCTTTCTAACACATTGCATGCAATGATTTCAAGGTGAAATGATTGAAACATACAACTATTAGTGCAGGAAGATCAT
The DNA here is from genome assembly GCA_018584345.1 of Thuja plicata. Taxonomy (NCBI): domain Eukaryota; kingdom Viridiplantae; phylum Streptophyta; class Pinopsida; order Cupressales; family Cupressaceae; genus Thuja; species Thuja plicata. The sequence continues at coordinate 7,454,370 of MU225293.1, read as the reverse complement.
TACAAACAATTATTGAACGATAAAAAACTATGAGATATTTGGTACTTCGTGATAGGAGGATGGATTCCCTCTTTTGTATGTTCAAAATAATGAAAAACCCAGAGAAACCCCGATGTTTAAAATGAAAAATTGAATAAATTGTCTAGATTCATAAAAACTACAAAACCATGTAATGATTAAATAAATGATGTACACTTTTTCTTTCCCATTTCCTCTAATTATTTCTTTCTAACACATTACATGCAATGATTTCAAGGTGAAACGATTGAAACATACAACTATCAGTGCAGGAAAATAATTACAAACAATTATTGAATGGTAAAAACCATGAGATATTTGCTACTTCGCGATGGGAGGATGGATTCCCTCACTTGTATGTGCAAAATAATGATTAACCCAGAGAAACCCCCATATTTAAAATAAAAATATGAAGAAACTATCCAACTTCATAAAAACTACAACACCATGTAATGATTAAATTGACAATGTATACTTTTTCTTTCTCATTTCCTCTAATTATTTCTTTCTATCACATTGCATGCAATGATTTCAAGGTGAAATGATTGAAACATACAACTATGAGCATAGGGAAATCTTTAAAAATACTTACTGAATGATAAAACAATCTCTAAGATATTTGCTACTTCGTGATGGGAGGATAGATTCCCTCGCCTGTAGCATCTGTGAGCAGATGCCTCAAACCCTCCTCGTACACAGAGAAACAAAAGCGGTGGGACCTTAAGTTTGCAGAATGTTCAAAGGAAAAATGGTCAAGTTTAGGGTTCCATGTGAGTATTAATAGGGTTACCCACGAGCAGTTACGTGGCAGTTGGTGAGTTGCGAACATGTTAAGGTGATTAGATTTCGGATAAGGAGAGGTTAAGTCGAGTCCTCTGCAGGGTATAAATTGATGGGGTTTCGATAAGGCAAGGGACAATTTGATTTAATTAAAACAACCCCTTCACCCCCTTTCCTACTAAGTGAGAATGTCCACATTAAAAAAAAATTATAAATTAATGTTTAGGTGAATGGTTATTAGCACCAATATGGTTTTGTTTTGGTTTCCATATTGTCAACCATTGGGGGTCTAGGGGTCGAGTTTCGGGCGAGCATTTTGAAATGGCACTTTTGGGCCACTTTTCTCTGTACAATCCCTACAGAGAGATCCATGAATACCCAAAAGTAGAAACCTTAGCTTTGAGCACTTCACTCACCTATGGAGGTACGCTAAAAAAATGGGCAAAATATGACTTACAGTTTACAAGTTCTAGGTGCACGAAGTTAGTTTGGGCAACTACTGGGTCTTTTCCTCTAGTAAAGGGGAAGGTACTAGTGTTTTTCTTTGGTGAAGGGGATACATGATCTTTTGTACATAAATAAAGAGTCTTTAAACTCTTTGTTTTTTGTTCAAGAAATAAAATGAAACGACTGAAACTTTGATTTCATTTGTAATTCTTTACGATTATTATTTTCCTATGTCAATTGAAATTAGTTCTTGGATGAGTTTGTCTAACACATTTGATTGTGGGTGTGATTATTTCATAAACTTTGAGTAGTGAATATTCACACTATCTAAAAGAAGTTGTTGTTAGCTTCTTGATCATCTCTCGTGGGTGTCGAGTGGGTGAACTTTGTGTCATTCACTTTTGTTTCCCTTTTATTTAAATTCTATATTCGCACCTGCACTATGCCTATGTTGATATTTTAGAGTGTTTTTCTTATTGTCTAGTTAAAATCATACCTTGAAAACCCCAAATTACAACATAAAAGGGATTTGTACCTCTAAAATTCAAAGGAACATCATCCAATCAATGGAGAGCTCTCCAATTATTGGTTAGCAATTTGTTTTCCTCTCGGAAAGAGAGTTTGATTAACTATTAATTTGGAAAGAAAAATTTGTACACTAACAATATGTACATACATACATATGACCAATGGTTTGATTAATGAAAACATGAATAAATAGTGTGTAAATGTTGCATCAAATAAATGATAATGTTGTTGTTTCTAATTTTGAACTATTATGATTATTCATAGCTAACTAAAAAATGTATAATTTATATACCTCTAAATAATGCATATAGTGAACACATAGGTATTAACAGTAGTTTGATTTATGAAAGAATGAATTAAAAAGTATCTTAAGGTATCAACCTATACAAGCACCTTGATATTAAGAATGTGTAGAGGATATTTAGTGAAAACATGGAGAATTTTCAATGAAAATGATACTGAAATTCCCTCTTATAAAATAATTCAAATGTTGAAATGAATGCATTGATTTGTGGTTCTTCATTTTGAATTTGAAAATAGAGTGAAAAATAATCAATCATTTCACACTGCACTTTCTTGTCATTTATTTTTTATTTCTATGATGGCTTCATCAATTTCGTTTTGTATTTGATTTTTTCCTTTGTTTAAATATATATAATGATACATGATTGTCTAGACAAAGAAAACCACATAAAGCATGATGGAGTAACGCAGAAGCAAGTTTCATCATTTTAATGTAACCCAATACAAAATGCAAGAATTCAGAAGTAGAGTTCATCATTTTAATGGAACACTATATGGATACAGATAATCATTCACAACAAAAATGAAACCATCTACCACATATATGAAATAGTAAACATTTTAATAGAATGGTCGGCATTTGAATCAATGATGACAAAACAAACCACATAAAGCATGATGGATTAACACAGAAGTAGATTTCATCATTTTAATGTAACCCTATGCAAATAGGACGAATGCAGAAGCATATTTCATCATTTTAATGGAACACTATATGGATACAGATAATCATTCACAACAAAGATGAAACCGTTCACCACATTTATGAAATAGTAAACCTTTTATTATAATGGTCGGCATTTGAAGCCTGTTAAATAAGTTGTGTATATATATATATATATATCCGCATGCACACACATGCATGCATACATATACATACATACATACATAGATATGCGAACATATAGACATACATATGTGCAAACAAACAAAAAATCAAACCATGATCATATCAAACTAGAAGTGGGAATAAGAAGAAGCAATGTTTATAGTAAAGTGGACATCCAAATATATATGACTATGTATTTGTATATAGGTGTATATATTACATGAGATAAATATGTAACTCTGATATGATTCGAAATTGCTAATGATGTCTCTAAATTTCATTTGTTGTGAATATTATTAACATCTTACTGAAATCACTATAATTTTTATGCCTCTAAATAATGCATACACTAAATAGAAACATATGAACAATACTTTTATTTATGAAAATGACAACCCCTTCTGCAGTATTAACCATTCATGAAATAACCAAAAAAGAAATATACATCCCCTGAAATTACAAAACATAAAAATATTTAATTATAAAATGAATTGATTGTGGGTCTTCTATCATTTACCACTTTAGTTTTAGGAAGGGGCTTTCATAAAATCATTCAACACCTTCCAAAAATCAACTCTTATCCCACTACAATCATTCAACACCCCACTCATAAACATGTCAACACCTGTCTCCATATGGGGAATGACACATTGCTAATGTTTTTGGGGTCATCGCCTCCAAACACAAAAGACATAAAATGTTCACAAATAAGAGGGAACTACAACTCAAAAGATCATATTTTCCAAGTTTCTAATTATTCATCAAAAATTCACCAATTGCTTGATGAATACAACCTTTTTAGTGCCATAGTTCCCTATTACAATGACTAACCCTCCAAAATATATCTAACACTATTTACCATGTGGTCTTCAATTTGTAACTAAAAGTAAGAGGCAAACTATGGCTCAAAAGGTTATATTCACCTGGCTTTTGATTATTTGTCAAAAACTCACTAGCTACTTGACAAATACAACCAGTCAAGCCATAGTTCCCTCTTACAATGACAAATACTCCAAATTATATAATTTTTTTGACTACATAAACATATGTGTAATTGTTCATAAAAACATTGAGCACAATTAATAATCTAGAATGGTAAGTTGTAATGACAATTTTATCAAACATGAGTTGTGAATTTTTCTACCATTCACTTACAAAAGTGAAATGATGAAATATTTGTTTATTTTTATTATTAATAGTTCACTCTTTCACTTCAAATTATTTATATTTAAGAAAAATCAAGTCATTTTAAGGAATAGGAACAATGAAATAATTGTCTACTTTTATTATTTAAAGTTTACTATTTCACTTAAAAAAGTTTATATATAAGAATAATTGGGTCATTTTAGGGAACATCAGTCTCTTCAATGTTAAATAGTAATGATAATTTTGTAGTCATTTTGAAAAACATCAATCCCTTCACTATATAGCTATAATGAAAACTTTACAATCACTTTAAGGGGTAATTATATATTTTAAGAATAACTAAATTAGTAAAAATTGTGATTGATTTTTTTGAATTTAATTGGATTATATTATGATATATTCATATTTGCCTTGGATCTATATAGGGATACGGCAAATATTAAGGGGTATTTTGCATGGTTTGGACAACTTTAAACTTGATTTTGGGTTTACTCTTCAAACCCTAGATGGCATGAAGAGAAATAATAAGCAGGTGAAGCATTTGCAGTAAGAAGAAGAGGACATCGCGAGGAGAAGACTACCCAAAATAGTGAAAAATTGAACATTTTAGGGCTCCCTGGTTTGCAGGTAGTGTCCCCACCATTAAAGGGATCGATATAAGTGAATAACAATAGATACCCAATATCATTGAATGCAAAGACCAAAGAGAAATGATGGGTAGATGTTTCTTGATGTGTTGACATCATGTATGATGATTAATCCTAAAACTAGTCAAAACAAATCGGGACATGATTGTATACCAAATACATTTCATAAATAAAAAACTATAGATTTTGAATAATAATGTATACTCATTACTTTTCATGATCAAAATACTAGAGATTCTAAATAGAACACAACGTTCTCTTTATTTCTCATTCCAGGTAATTTGATTAATAGTATAAAGAGAAAGAAATTGATTCAATCAAACCCTGGATGACATACAGAGAAATAAACCAAAGATTTTGAATAATTACACACATTACATTTCATGATTAAAAAAACTAGAAATTCCAAATTATATTATATAACCATAAAATTTCTTGCATCCTAAACTAAATAAACTAAATAATAATGCCTACCCTTTACATTTCATGATATAAAGGTCCTGGAGATTCCAAATGATAATGTCAACCCACAAAATTTCATGATTAAAAAACTAGAGATTTCAAATTATATTGTATACCCATAAAATGTTTTGCATTCTAAACCAAATAAAATGATAAATAATGTATACCCTTTACATTTCATGATAAAAAGAGTAGAGATAATGAATAACAATGCAAAGATATTATATTTCATGAATTAAAATCTAGAAATTCATAATAAAACAACACAATGTTCTCTTTATTTCACATTGCATGTAATGATTGCATAGTGTAGAATTCCAGAATCAATTAAAGATACAAAAGAAGCACAATAACATCAATAAAAGAAAAGTCAACTAGACCAATAAAATAGAAAAGAAATGTACATATAAGAAGAGTGATTGGGTTGAATTATAAGTTGAACCCAACACTCAATGAGTGGTGGCAAGTTGCCTCCAACTAAACTAGGAAGAGATGTCGAAATAGAATCGATACTTCTCTAATCAATTCATAAATGATGACAACTTGTATGAACAAGTGTCAAATATACATGGATGAATAATCAAGATTAATTAAGCCTATGTATAGATAAATAAAAATAAATACACTAACACCCCCATTTAAGCATAATTTAGGAGGGCAAGTTAAAAAAAAATGGGTCCCAACTACTAGCCTAGTGAGGTACCCATGTACAATGAAATCTCTCATAAACGGAGAAAGATAGAAAACCCAGTGGAAAAAACTTATCCTACAAAAAGAAATAAGAAGAGAACAAGCCTAGAAGGACCCCCAAAGGATGATTATGTTATTGATGTATACCCCACATCAAGAGATGTCTATGTATCAGAAACTTAAGCAAAGAAGGCTTGTGCACCCCCATGAAAATCTGCCTAAATATGATTGTCATATGTTGAATCTTGTACCCCAATATATGCCCCTTCTAGAGTGTGATGTATGGGTGATAGAAAAAAAAAACCTCTGATGAAATCCCTAAACGAGATGACGATGAGGCCTCATCACTATTGTCACTGTACGAACTGGAAGAAAAAGAATATGCTCTAAAACTTTGTTATGAATCATAGGAATCATCAGTACAGTAATCAGGATCTGAAGAGTCCACATCAAGTTGATAACCCATATGGTTTATATTACTAGAATCTATAATCCATGATGGAGATGAAGGTGTTGCAGAAAATAAGGCCTTTTCTTTAAATTTATCTTTATCCTTAGTGTTTTTCTAATTTGCAGATGTTTTGACAGAATCAATTACCCCAATATTATTTTTTTAGAGTAGAAAAGTAAGGTGCTCAATTTTATTTTTCATGCACTAGTATTATTCATGACCAATTTTATTACAAAAGGAACATTTAACTCTCTCAATAGCTGATTTACTTTGTTGAGATGAATTATCATTTTTAGAGTTGTCAATTTTATCTTCTTTCTTCCTTTCTTTGTCCATTTTAGCTTACTTCTTCTTTTTAAAGTTGATTATTTTTCATTTTTTGCAAGTAGGGCTTGAGGTTTAGTAGCCTTCAAAGAATCCATTTGAATTAATTTTTCTTGCTCCCCTATAAGATCAACAGTAAAGTTATCAAGTGAGGTCATAGTCCATGAGGCTCTAAGAGCTATTTTTGTAGAATAGAAAGTAGACACAAAGACTAAATATTTAGGACCTAGTATGAAAATTACAGAAATGACTAATTGATCATCTTTCTTGTCAATTCTATAATCTTTTAATTGCAACTTCAAAGATTTAAATTTAGTGAAGAAGTCCTCTAAAACTGAAAAACTTGAAGGACTAAGACCTAAGAGTTGATTTTTGAACTCATGACTTCTATGTAGATCAATTGTCCCAAATAGTTTGTTTAGAGTTTCCCAAACTTAGTTAGGTGTTTTCAAGTTCTCAACATGAAATACTAATTCAGGAGATAGATTTAAACATAAGAAAACAATTGCTTGGTCACACTTGCTGAAAAAAAAATTGTGTCCTTAACAACATTAGGTTCTTTTTCTATTCTCATTGTTACCCTAAGTTCAAGAATTACTTTCAACTTCCAATCATAATAATTGAAAGATGTTAGAGGTTGTATAGTCACATTAGAATCTATGTTTCTAGACTTAGATTCTTTCTTTGTAGGATATGGAAAGGAAGAGTTGAAATGCAAGAAAGAGTGAAGTGAAAAGAATAACACAATGCAATAGAACTTTGTGAGGAAGTGGAAAAATAATCCATACAACACTCCCTTGATTATGTATTTCATTCCCCCCTTATTTTTGGCACTTTATAGAAGGGGTTCTTTGTAACCAACACTAAAAATGGTACTTTATAATAAGAGTGTGTGAGCATGCCCTTTGGATCCGTGATGAAGAAATATGCACTTTTGCAAAAAAAATAAAGCTCAATTTCGAGTTGTTGAGTAAAAGTTATGAGCAAAATAATTTTTCCCTTGTTGCAAAATTAATCCTAAAAAAAAATGTTTCAGTAAAAAAAAAACATACCAAATCAAGTTGGACAAAATTTAAGCCCCCTTGGGTTGGAAATAAGTAGGGGCTTAAATCCCATATGTCCAGGGGCTAAAGTCTAAAAGAGAGGCTCACCTCTCCAATGATAATTGAAAGATGTTAGAGGTTGTATAGTCAAATTAGAATCTATGCTACTAGACTTAGATTGTTTCTTTGTAGGATATGGAAAGGAAGAGTTGAAATTCAAGAAAGAGTGAAGTGAAAAGAATAACATGACACAATAGCACTTTGTGAGGAAGTGGCAAAATAATCCATACAAAACCCCCTTGATTATTTATTTTATCCCCCCTTATTTTTGGCACTTAATAGGAGTTCTTTGTAACCAAACACAAAAAAACACTAAAAATGCCACTTTATAATGAGAGTGTGTGAGAAAAAAAAACTCAATTTTGAGTTGCTGAGCTAAAGTTATGAGAAAAATAATTTTTCTCCTGTTACAAAATTAATCCTCCTTAAAAAAAATGTTTCAGCAAAAGAAAAACCACTAGTACATTTGACCCTAAATTTTGACCTAAATTTCCCACCATGCATTACATTTGTTTTGCTTGGTCAGAATATGGAAGGAAAACTTTGATTTTTTCTTTTATCCATTCCCGTGTTGGTCGGAATTACGACAACCAGGATATTTTTCGTAATTGCGACAAACACGATCAATATAACTTAAAAAAAAAGGTTTCATTTCAATTCATTGTGATTATGCAGCGAAGAAGAGTTGAAGGAGGGCACGAATAGAAGGCAGAGAGTACATATGTATTGAAGTGAATGAACCAACACCATCTATGTGTGATCAAATGGAAGGCAGATTTGTTTCAGACTTACACAAAATTAGGTTGGTATCAATGAACAGCTTATAGACTTACATGTGTTCTCATTATATTTGTATTGTGTTTATATGGCATTAAACTATTTGTCAATTTGCAACAATATGGGTTACAAAGTGCTATTAGTTTTCAATTCGAGTAACCCAATTAGGGTTTCTTTGTTTCGCATGCGATGAATAAATTGCATATGGATTTTGCGTGACAAACCTAGCAAATGAATCGTGACAGACCTAGCATTTGCAGAGATGTTGATTTGGATTTTGACTCACCTATTATTTGGTTGCAATGAATGTCGATCTTGGATACTATGAGGCACTCGGTCAAACATTTCACTGTATTACCCATTGACCATTTGACCATTTTTTAGTAGGGAGGAGGAATAGCAAATAAATTAACCATTGGAACTTCAAACCAACTTGTTGTTTGTACAGAAAACTACCAGGAACAGTCAACAAAAGGACTGAGAAACTGCATAGATAATATACTCTTTGCATAGAATGAGCAACAACTTAGAACACCATCAAATGACTAAATTTCCTATCAATATTGCACTTTGGGTTTTTTACCAGTAGCCTCTTTCCCCGTTGACATAGCTTTTGGATCATTGAATGCCTTTTGATTCACCCTTGCCTCACACACCAATGTGGTATTAACCAATAACAGCTCGTTCATGTATTTATGTTAAGTAGGTAGAGGATTTCACAAGCAATTTTTAATTAGCTTTTTGTCGGTAAGATTTAACCCGTGTGGATTTTAGTTATCTCCAAGATGACAAAATGACATTAATGAGACATCATACTAATGACAATTTCCCTCATATATATATTGGTAATAATTACAAGGCAAGGAGACCTACTTAGCACACAAGTGCCTTTAAGCATTTGTTTGTAGGGGGAAATAGTTTTTAAGTCAAGCTCCTTGGCCCATATTTCAAGAGTGGGGGTTCACAAGAACCCAGGTTTCATAAGAAAAAAATGTCCACCACTCATTGCATCTAGGTGATGCTCTCCCATGGAAAGCCTACTTTAGTCAAAGGAATGCAAGGATGGATGACCTCCCAAGGATTCCCAATTCTTTTCCCCTATGAGAATCACCTAGATATGATGTGTGTTGAGTGTACCATTCATTCTCATGAGAGATGGGTTCTAGTGAGCCCCTACTCTTGAAATATAGGCGAATGAATTTGATTTAAAAACTATGTAGTTAGTGCCTAATAAAACATTACATAATTTCATGTTGTGAAAACACCACCTACTTGATAAATATAATTGATGTTAATGTATATTCTTTATGGATTCTGGAAGTTCCTCAAATAGGTATAATTTCATCACTGGCTAGTTGATTTTTTCAGATAGCTTGATTCAGTTTTTTCAATGTATATATAGAAATCTATCAGGTTAGTATGCTCGGAACTCAACTTCAAATTACAAGTTTAATGTATGTATTTCCTATGTATCTTTTTGCGTTTATCAAACAATAATGTTGTGGCAATATATCAGTAAGCTATTACCATAGTCTTTGAAGAACATTATAATAAAAGAAAATACTGTGGATATAAGATTGTAGACATAATGATGCTCTGCAGATGAGATTTTCTCTTCTTTTTTCAAGATAGATATAATGAATTCTCATCTAATAAGTGTCACAAACATCCTGGAAACTTAGAAATGGCATCAGAAATGTGATATTGTCTTATTGTCTTGCCGCTTGAAATGTGTTGTTAGAACTTAGACATATGGCTTATAAATTACTATTATTGAAAACATCAGAATAAAGAAATGAGTAACACTGTTTATTAATTTTATGGCTTTTGGCACATCATACATTTATTGGTAGGTAAGAAGTTAAACTAAGATCAAAGACCCAGTTAAGAGGGTCCATATCTTCAGAAAAACTTTTTAAAAATGGAGATTAGAATCAGTTCATCGAAAACTAAGGAAAATTGTATTACGTAATTCTCTATGGATGCTATTGAACTTAAAATGCTGGATAAAAAATAATTTCAGATTGATTTTCTTTCAATATTGTATAGCACTTGATCTACTGTGAAATGAGTATAGTTTTGTCCACACCTTGGATAGCTACATCTTCCCCACTCACATAAATTTACATGGAATGACAAAGAAGATCTTGTGGTTTAGTGGGATAGTCATAAGGTATACTCACTCCATAGTCTAAGTACAGTTAGGTACATAGAGCATATGTTGTAGGCTAACCCAAAGTCTGTAGGCTGTAGTTATTGACATAGAATTTAATACTAGTTGTTGTCAACATAGATATTAATGTTGACGCAACTTGCTAAGTAGTTGTTGA
>MU225293.1:7404099-7429590 GCA_018584345.1 Thuja plicata | reverse complement strand
GCCCCCCCCCCCCCCTCTCAGTTATTACTAACAATTGGTCTCAAAGCTTGTGTACTTAGAAAGGAAGGTTTCAAGACCTAAGTCAAGATCACAAGATGAACAGACGAGATGTGCCCAAGTTGAACAAAGACAAATTTTCTTCATGGAAAAGCAGGATAAGACTTCACTTATCAAGTATTGGTAATGATGTTACTCAATTCCTAGATACTGAATATGTGTTTCCCACAGGATTATTGATAGTAGATCAATTGAGAGGGAAGCATGAGCACTACTGCATGGTCATAGAGCTTTCTTCCTCACTCTTTTATGCTGAATTTGAAGATGTCAAAGATTACAAAATTGCAAAGAAGATGTGGGACAAACTGAAGCTTGTACATGGAGGTGATACAAATGTTCTGAGAGCCAAGGCAGAAAGCCTTAGAGGAAAGTTTGATGATCTCAGAATGAAATAAGGAGAAAACATCACACAGTACAACACAAGAATCAATAAGTAGTCAACGTTATACAAGGAGATGGAGGTACACTTGAAGAGGAGATAGTGGTAAGTAAAATCTTAAGAACCTTACTACCTGTATATGCTAATAGAGTTTCTGTCATTCAAGAAATGAGAGCAATAGTAAACAATACAGTTACTCTTGATAGCTTAATTGGTAGACTGATTTCATTTGAGATGAATAACTTTGATAATAGTGTCTTACCAAATTTAGAGTATGCATTTAAATCTTCTGTGAGAATAAGAAAATCAAGTCATAGACACACATCTAGAAGAGATAGTGAAAGTGAAGAAGAAGATCTAGATGAAATAGAAGCACTTATGGCTAGAAGAATGCAGAGAGGCAAAGGTAAATACAAAGGCAAGTTACCACTTGTATGCTTTAATTGTAAAGAGATTGGACACTTTGCTACAAGATGTCCTAACAGAAGAAAAGATGATAGAGTTAATGACAAATCTTTTGAGAAGAAATCTGACAGAGGTGATAACAATGATTATAGAAGTTACCGACAATCAGAAAGAAGAGATACCTGAGACTACAAGGAAAAAGGCAAGAAAGCCAACTACCTAGCTACTTGCAAAGATAAAGATACTGACACCGAACCTGATGAAGACATCGAGATGGTGTTTGTGGCTGTGAAAGATGATTCAGATGAAGATGAAAGGTATGTAGAATTTGCACTCATATCTAAGGTTAGCAAGAATAACATCTAGATTATAGATAGTGGCTGCACTCACACATGATCGGTGACAAATAAAATTTCAACACTTTTGAGTATTATAGTGGTTGTATAGTAAGAATGGGTAATAATACACCTTGTCTAGTTGAAGGTAAAGGAACTATAATGTTGAATAACCTGATTAAATGTGAAAATGATTATTGGGTAAAAGGATTGAATTATAATTTGTTGAGTGTTTTTCAGCTGAATAATTCAGGTCACAGAGTAGCATTTGAGAATAAGAAGGCAAAGATCTTTAATGAATCAAAAAGATTGATTGATATCGGTGAACAGACAAAAGGTAACTTATTCTATTTGAATGATACTAACACCACTTTCTTAATGACTAGAAATGAAGACATATGGCTGTGGCACAAAAGATTGTGTCATGTGAATTTTGATAACATGATGAAAATAAGCAGAAGGAGAGATGTAAGAGGCTTACCGACGATGTCAAAGACCGATAACCTCATGTGCAAGAATTGTCAAAAAGGTAAAATGGCAAAGTCTAGTTTCAAAAGTGAAACTCATACATCTGATGATATTCTAGAATTAGTCTGTACTGATCTATGTGGACCAATGAGGACAAAGAGTTATTATAGAGATAGATATTTTATTCTCTTCGTTGATGATTACTCTAGAATGATGATAGTTATGTTTCTAAAAGATAAATTTGAAGCATTCAAGATGTTTAAATGGTATAAGGCTATGGTAGAAAAATAAAGTGGTAAGGATTTGAAATGCTTGAAATCAGATAGAGGAGGAGAGTTTATATCAGATGAATTCACTAATTTCTACAATGAATATGGTATAAAAAGATAGGTTTCTGCACCAAGGACACCACAACAAAATGGGATTGCTAAGAGAAGGAACAGATCCATAGTTGATTATGCTAGAACACTGATAATAGGGAAAGGCATCACCCAAATCTTCCGGAGGGAAGCTATCAGTACTGTTATCTACACATTAAACAGAGTACAATTGAAGGACACAAAGAAGACACCCTATGAGCTATGGTATGGTAAAACACCCAATGTAAGTTACTTCAAAATCTTTGGTAGTCAATGTTATATCTTAAAGGATGATAGAAATGGAAAGCTTGACGCCAAGAGTGATGAATGTATCTTTCTAGGGTATTCCACCAAAAGCAAGGCTTATAAATGTCTTATTAAGACCTCTAACAAAATTGTTAAAAGTGCAAATGTAAAGATAGATGAATTTGTAGAAAAGAATGAGCTAGAAAATACAAAAGAACCAGAGGACTACAACAAGTTTTTATACTGTGAAGAACCTAACACTTTTCCCGATAAACAGTGCTTAATTCCAGAGCAACAGAATGTTGTAACCTATGGTCAGGCTGCAAATACCAACAGTTAGGATATTGATCAAAATAATGTGCAAGGTGATGAAGAACATAATGGACAAAATGATGATCAAGATGATAGAAAAAGAGTTGAACCAGTTCTTTCCATATATGTAAGAAGGAAGCATCTAGAGATCTAGATCATAGGAGATAAGAAAGCTGGTACAAGAACAAGAAGTAAGTCTCTAAACAAAAGTTGTTTAATTTGTGGGTTTGAGCCAAAATCTATCAATGTTGCACTCGATAATGAAGAATGGATAAGTGCTATAAATGATGAGATTGAGCAGATTGAGAAGAACAAGACATGGTCACTTGTGCCAAGACCAGATGACAAGAATGTCATCGGTACTAAATGGATATTCAGGAACAAGTTGAATGCGAATGGAGAAGTCACAAGAAACAAAGAAAGACTAGTATGCAAGGGGTATGCACAAGAGGAAGGTATTGACTATGGAGAGACCTTTGCACCCATTGCTAGGCTAGAAGATGTAAGAATACTACATTCTTATGCTGTATTCAAAGGATTCAAGGTATACCAGATGGATGTCAAGTCAGCATTTCTAAATGGAATACTTGAAGAAGAGGTATACATTGAGAAACTAGAAGGGTTTGTAGATCCAGACAAGAGAAACATGGTATGTAGACTTCATAAAGCCTTGTATGGATTAAAACAAGCTCTAAGAGCCTGGTATGAATGACTTCATTCCTACTTTATAAGTATTGGATTTGTAAGGACTAGTGAAAACAGTAATCTTTATTTGAAGGAAGATACTGATGCTAACACTTTGATTGTTGACATATTTGTTGATGACATCATATTTGGAGGCAATGATATGCTATGCAAATCATTTTCTAATGAGATGAGCAAAGAGTTTGAGATGTCTCTGTTTGGAGAGATCAAGTTCTTTCTTGGTTTGCAGATCATACAACAACGTGAAGGAATTTTCATTACACGGTCCAAATACATTAAAGAGGTCCTGAAAATATTCAAGATGGAAGATTCCAAACCAGTTGAAACACCAATGGCTACTGGATGTAAGTTAACAAAGGAGGATAAGACATCAGAGGTAAATCAGACTTTGTACAGATTAATGATTGAAAAACTCATGTATGTTGTACACACTAGACCAAGTATTGCACATGCAGTAGGAATTGTTGCTAGATTTTCTACTAACCCCGGAGAATCACATATGACTGTTGTGAAAAGAATTTTAAGATATTTTGAAGAATACTGAGGAATATGGCTTATGGTATAGAAGATAACGCAAATTTGAACTTAAGGTGTTTACCGACACTAATTGGGCTGGAAATCTTGATGACCGGAAGAGCACAACTGGAGGAGCATTATTTATGGGTGACAGACTTGTCACATGGATTAGCAAAAAGCAAGGATGCATCTCTCAGTCTACTGCAGAAGTAGAGTATGTTTTTGTTGCTGCAAATTGCTCAAATATTTCATAGATCAAACAGTTACTATAAGGTATGCATATGAAGATCCTAGATCCAATAATTATCTATTGTGATAACACTAGTGCAATAAACATTTCCAAGAATCCATTCGTGCATGCTAAGACTAAACACATTGCAATCAAGTATCATTATTTAAGAGAAAAAGTTCAAGAAAAGGAGGTGACACTTGAGTATGTGCAATCCAAAGAACAATTAGTTGATATCTTCACCAAGCCACTGCCCAAGGATACATTTGAATACTTGAGAAAGAGACTAGGGGTAAAACCCTTGTCTACTAGTCAGTAAAATGACTAGAAGGATGCATCATCCTACATATTATTAGAATATCAGTAATGTTGATGCAAGCAAAGAGATAAAATTCAAGGCTACATCTATATACAGACAGATATATATCAGCACCGAGCACCAAAGAATATTGTTGTATTGCTGATGGATAAGGGAAATTCAAGGAATATATTATGGATGGAAAGAAACCATTGTTTGACTTTAATGTCAGATATTTATAAGATATTTGTTTGGCATTGTTGTCAAAGGGAGAGAGTTTATCCATATTATCACATCCTTTTGTAAAAGGAGAGAAATTTTCTGTAAAAGGAGAAAGATTGTCCATTATCACATTACTCCAACAGGGAGAGATTATATCCTTAGGGAGAGAAATTGTATAGAAAGACTATAGAAAGGGAGAGTTGCTGACAAGAGAAAAGACATCAAAAGAGAAGAACAGTCAAGGGAGAGAAATTGACACAAGGAAAGAACAACACATCAAAATAAAGAGAGCTGCAAGAATCAAATCTAAGCTAAAACAGAGCTTACCGATGGTCAGACATTTATCGGTTAAACAAAATAAAAGACTGGTGGTTTGATGGATTTCAACTGTTGTATTTCATATTGTATTAGAAATAGTATAGTGTGATAATATAGTATGTTGCCATCAATGCCAAAGGGAGAGATTGATGACATGTAACTGGCTGAATGTTTGATAAAGTTAAGTTGAAAGATAATGCAGGTCATTAAATCAGGTAATGGACTGTATTGTCATTGATGTCAACTTGATATCATCTATAAGGTCATGTACATAATGCCAAAGAATTCAAAAAACCAAAGGAACCAAAGTTATGATTTTAGCAATGCATAAAAGTCAAGTATTTACTAAGTGACAAACAACACCGACGAAGTGCACACTGACAAACAGAGAAAAGAAGAACAGTCACAGTGATACCCGACGATTAGAAGCATAGTGTTTCCTGACGAAGCAAAAACCACAGTGATGCTCGACAAGCAAAGACAGAAGGTTTCCCGATGAGAAAAATTTCAATGATGCCCAACGGACAGAGATCAAGAAGCTAACTGGAGTCTCACTGATGGATCAGTCAGTTATCACTGATGACTAACTACAGTGGTGACCGACAGAACCGAGAGTTCAGAAAATGACAAAATATCTAGCTGGCAAAGCTAAAAATAGACTTAACTAGTTGTCTACTTTTTTTTATTCAACCAGAGATAAGTGATATATTTAAAGATGATTTGTATAGTTGGCAAGAAGATATCTACGAGACAAATCAGGAGTTATGCTTTAAATCTAATTAGCTAGATTTTTTATCATGCCAAGAATCAAGAATCAAGAAACAATGAATATTATGTCTATAAAAGAGACAAGTTTAATTCATTTACGAATGGGATTAAGGGGAGTGAATAGAAAGAGGATGCTGAAGAGAAACTAATGAAGAACAACTTCATGCAGTGTTGATCAAACAAGCTGAAGGAAGAGCTAAGGAATTCTGCAAACATCAACGAACAGTGAACACAGCATCATAGAGCAGAAAGTATGGAGCACAAGGATTGAATTGATACATTGGTCAGAGAGGTAATGTACTTAAATAGATCTAAAAATCTGCAATTCAAAGTTGAAATATGAATAGGTCATAGTATTTCAGTTTAACCATTAAAGCATCAAGTCTCTTAACTGAACAGGACTTAACAGTCTTTTATATATTGAGGTACATCTCAAGGAGTGCCAAAAAGGTTGATTCATGAAAGTAGCATTGGACTTGCCCGATACCTATTGACAGTCTAAGGAGGTTGATTCAAGGATGGTAGCAATAGATGCCCGATACTAAGTGAAAACCTCTATGTATAAAATCCTTTAACAAGGTCGCACTTAACAGTGTGTTTGCAACCTTTAACAGGGTTGGCTCCTAACAGGGCTCACTTCAGAAGAGTGAAAATTTGGGGTACCGGTCCCAGTGGTTTTCCCTTAACAGGGTTTCCACGTTAAAATTCATGTGTTATATGTGTATGATTCATTTCTTTACTGTCTTGCATCATACATAGCTAACTCTGGATTGATCGGTATACTCTACTTATTTACTGAGTTTTAGTAAATAGTTATACTACTTATTGGTAATCAAGAAAGAATAAGGATTGACAGAGAAAACCGACAAAAAGTTAATCATTATTAGTATTTCATGGCATGCATCTTGTAGGGACATAATAATCTAAGATTTATTGATTGGTGGTTAAATTTGAAGGATAAAATTATTGAGGCCACTGATTCACCCNTCCCCCCCCCCCCCCCCCCCCTCTTAGTTATTACTAACATGATCAAAGCTTTATTTTCATAAAAGATCTAGGAAAGATGAAATTTTATTAATCTGGTTTTGTTACCAAAACCAATTTAGTTAGGCACTTTTGTTTGGAATGGCACATAATTTAATCCTTCACTCTCAATTTATGTTGGAAACTTATGCCTAAGTCATAGAGAGATGTAAACAACTTTGCCTTAAGCCATAGAACCTGTCTAATGATATTGAACCTTCTTGAGGCCAAATCATTGATTAATTTAATAGTTGCTTAACAAATAGCCCTAGGATAGGAAATGTGCACTTGCTGAAATTTATGATGCCAAGAGGTTGAAGTCATCACAATGTGGATATACAAATTATGGGGCTAGGAGGACCCTTAAATGAGTCTGCTAGTGACATTTGACTGCACAAAGAATGTTCTTGTACTTATTAAAACCTTGTTTAAGGTGGTACTATGGTACAGGTAGTGTACGTTAGTCACTAGAACCAATAGTGCAGTGTCTAGCTATGAAGGTCACCTACTAGGTGAAGATGTCATCAGGATTACTGGCTACAATGGTTGTGGGTTCTAGACCAAGTCTTGGATGACAAGAAATTAGAAACTGTATTTGTGTGTGTTAGATGTTGTCATTGATTTCACCATTTTGATCTGTCATTTTGGTTTGGAGGTCTAGTGACTCGTTTCTATCTTATTTTGGTTATGATACCATTTTTGCGTCCAGTCTACCTATTCTTTGGTGCACAACAGAATGAAGTTTCTATTCTGATCTTATTTGGAAATCACAGTAGCATAATAATAATGTTGTTCCCATTATTTCTTGGTTTGTGGGAAAATTTATTTTGGTTTTGGCTAACATCTTTGGATCTGTAAGAGCATTTTTGGTAGTAGCATGTAAAGGTGGTCTTTAGGTTTGTTCCTCTTCAGCTGGGCCGACTAAAAGAAGACTCAGATGATATATATACAGTTGCCTTGCAAGAGAAAAATGTAGATGTATCTTTTATATATCTTATATATGTGAAAAATAATGAATGTGAAACTGATTATGATTGAACAGTGAATGTGAAAGTGATTATGATCAGATATTGAACAATGAATATGTATCCTAAATCCTTTACCATTAAAGTGTAGCTTTTCAAACTATTATATCTATTACATTTAAGGAATTAATTGAGGAATAGATCATATTGTTATTATCAAATTAATAAATATCATTATATTTAAATAAATTTATTATAATATATAATATAGTATATATTATAATATATTATAAATGTTATTGTCAAATCAATAATGATCAAATATCATTATATTAAATTTAATAATTATAATAATAATATTATATATTATATTATATATATAAATAAAGAATAACATTAATGATATTAATATATCTTATTGCAAATAAAAATTAGAATAACTATAGTAATATATATATATATTATACTATATATAATATATATATATATATATATATATATATTAAAAGCAAGAGGGTTTTATGAAATTAACGACCATCTAAGGTCTGCCACCTTAGAGGGGCAATTGGCTTCGCAGCCTTACGACTGCGACCAATCGCACCCCCTAAGGGGGTGACCAATGTGGAGGGGACGTGATTCCCTCTCCCACATCAAATATATATAATGAGGACCAAAAGAAAACGGGGGAGCAGCGACAGGGAACTAATAAGAAAATAAGGACCGGCATTCGAAGAGAAATTCAACTAAAACTTTGGTATGAAATTATTTATTCCCATATATATATATAAGTATAGGCATTTTTCTATTGTATGTATATATATATATATATATATATATATATAAAGGCATTTTGTAAATATATGTGCCATCATTTATATAATTATGTATGTGTGTGTGTGTGTGTGTTATATAAATTCTTAAATTAATGCATTCTTGTATAAATATAAATTTCTCATTAATGAACTTTAAATGGATTTTATACTAATGTTGTGCATCTATAATATTGGATACCATATAAAATGAATTATATATTCATTAGAGATGGGATTCCTAAGATAATATTGGATACCATATAGAATGAATTGTATATTAATTAGAGATGGGTTCCCTAAGATAATATTGGATACCATATAGAATGAATTATATATTCATTAAAGATGGGATTCCTAAGATAATATTTGGTACCATATAGAAGGAATTGTATGTTCATTAGAGATGAGATTCCTAAAATAATATTGGATAGCATATAGAATGAATTGTATGTTCATTAGAGATGAGATTCCCAAAATGATGATATTGGATACCATAGAGGATGAATCTTATATTCATTAGATATGGGATTCCTGTATCTGGAGGGAGCTAGGGTAAATTGTTATAGTTTCCCTAGTCTCGGGATTGTTATAATCTCACGTAGGCAGAATATATATTGATAGGAAGTCATATACATATGTGTAGGCTTGGATAAAGTCTATCGTTTCCAAGAGATATTAGGAGCAGTTTTCTATGGGAAGACGTGTCGATAGCCTGGTTTCTTAGAGTGGCTCTTATATCCCTCAATCCAAGAATCGAGAATTTTGTGAAGCCTGACCTAGAGGCGGTTCCTAGTGTCAAATCCCCTTACTAACTTAGAATAGAGTAGGAGTGATATAAATATTATATCATATTTGTACCAACGTTTCTTTTGCAGGAAATTTTATAAGAAGAATAAGTAGGGACATTACAAACTGTATCTCCTTCATATGTTATATGCATCCTTGACAGTTTAACTTTGTAATTTTGGTTGTAAGCCACCTTCTAGCAGTAAGTTGTTGTATTCCACACAGTAAGCCTCTTTTGGGTAGTGAGCCCTTTCTAGTGTGATCCATTCTCTTGTAACTAGTTACATAATATTTGAGAGTTCACAATCTCCGTGGTTTTTCCCTCTTTGATTTTCCACATATAAATCTGATGTTATGTGTTTGTGTTTTCTATTCCTTTCATTTAACTCTTAAGTAATGATAAGTGAATGGTTGATTAAATTTTTTAATAAGTTCAAGGGAATACTAATTCACCCCTCCCCCTCTCACCATTCTGGGTGTTCAATAGTGTGCCCCTGGCAAGGGTTGGGCTACTTTCAATGGAAGTTGTCAGGTGACTATTAGTCATGATTGAAAGATCCATGGTTGGGTGATAAAAAACTTTGATGATACTCTTTTTCCTATCATGACCATAAGCTAAGAAAGGAACAATTGAAAAGAGACAGCACGTACAAGTTCTTTTCTTGTTAGTTAATTTTATCATTTCAATCTCAATATTCTATAACATTTTACTTTCCTTGGAAAATTAAAAGAATACTTAAATTCAGTTTCATGTGAAATACAATTAGTAACTTCTTCTGGATACTTAATGGTAACTTACTTTTCATGTTCATATGAAAATGAAAGTAGGTTATTCTATTTTCATTGTTATTTAATTTTCTCGCAAGTAATTTTTTATTTTCATAATTTATTATGTTAGTAGGGTTGTGTTGTTGCGTATGGTATTGAGCACCAAGCTCAGCACTGGACCTAGGAGCTCACCCCCTTCACATCTAGTAAATTGAAAAACCATTGTCAATGTTTTTCAAGGTGTGGAATATCCGACGTACACCTCGAAAGAAAGTTCAAGACCCCACTACAACGTGACTATGGATGGTTCGTGCCAAGTACAATCTTTTGGAGTGGCACCTTTGGGGGATCATGAGACTTTATCACACTATATTCATCATTTTTGTAAGGGAAGACGTAGATGGTGTAAGAACCCTTCATAGGCTCTAACTATTGAATTGTGTTATATTTTTTTTTCAAGGGTTTTAGAATTTTTTTAAAAAACAAATATGCAATAATCTGAAATTCTGAAACAATTCAATCAACTACTCAAACTTTTTATTTAGTTTCCAAATGAAATACAATTAAGAATCCAAACAATCCTTTATTGGAAAATGAGCACAAAACATGACTATGGAATGCAGAAAAACCTAGAAGTTCACACCAGTTGTTGAAGAAAGTTATTTCCTCCAACTTTGTAATATCTAATATGATCCAAACTGCTCCTTCTAGCCTTTAACCAACAACCACGCACCATATGTGATTTATTTAATTTTTAAGAAAAAATCGCAGGAACAATGCACCATAGCTGATTTATTTCATTTTTAAGCAAAAATTGCACGTCTTGGAAATTAGCGCCAATTTGTCTGTAGGATGCAAATTCTCTTTGTGGTTGCAACGTAGAATGATGACCAATCACTGCAACTTACTCCTCCTTATTCTGCAATTTTAATATTGTCTTCTTTCTCTCTGGCTACTAAAAACAAATATTGTTGAAGCACAAATAGAGTTTCTAAATGAAACTCTCTGATATTCCAAATTCACTAGATATTTCACCAACTCAAACGGAGACACACTTCTCCAATGGCAGAAGTTGGAAACCCTTTCTCAGAGCTCAAGATAAATCAATGATCAATAACAAGAATAATGGATGCCTTCTCTTTTTCGAATGCAAGCATAAATAAACTCCAAAACCCTAAATCACAATTCCTAGGAAAGCTTCAATTTGTTTACTCAAAATCATTGAAAAAATAATCATTAAAAAAATTTAATGATTTAGACTTAGGAAAATCCATTAATAATTCTTCCTAATTAAAATATTCATTTGGCCCCATTTGATGAGAAATTGACCTTTCACTTAAGTGATTTAATGAGTGTACCCTAGGGACGCGTTCCCCCAAAAATCCCCAACGTCCCCAAGATGGGGACACACTAGGTACGAGGGGATGTCGTTCTCGCATTTCTGGCGGCGCCCCCTTCCGCTTCCATTTTGTCGGGGACATTGGACGTCCCGATGTCCTCCTTTGGGGATGGGGGACGCAAAAGAATCCCCGAAGAAGATAGGGGATGCAAAAACATCCCTCAACCCCTCCAGGGGATGCATGGGCGTCCCCTATCAAAGAAGCAAAATAAAGTGATTTAAAAAAAAACATTAATTTATAGTTTCATTAGCCGTTTTTAAACCCTAGGCCATGTGGGGCCCATGTCTTGTGCTAAAATGCTAGAAAATATTATGGGGCTTTATTTGCATTCATATTTTTATTTTTTTGTGTTTGCAACAACAACAACAACAAGAGTGAAGAGATGATAAAAGAGTGCTTGTAAGAGTGAAAAGAGTGATTGCAAGTCAAAGAGGAGTTACAAGGAGCAAGAAGAAGAGGAGGAAGATTCTTCACCTTGTTCAAAAGATTTTTCAAGCAAAAGGTAGGGTTTCTCACTAATTTTTTATTTTATTTTTTGATTTTCAAATGAATGTTCATTGTTTTGAATTTTATATTTCTTTTTGTTTCATTTTGATAGAGTTATTTGAGTTTCATTTTTAGATTGAAGTAGATTCTTATTGTTTCATTTCTAAATTCTTGTTGCTTAAATTTTAATTTAAAATTTTGTTGTTTTAAAGAAGGGTATAGGTTGAATATTGAAAACATGTTGATGTATTTATTAATTTTGTTTTCATTTCGTGAAATGCAGTGTGAAAATGAGCTCCCACAGTCATGAAACAAGTCAAAGTGTTGATGAGATGGAATTGGAAACTCATTCTCATAGTGATAGTAGCCAAGAAGATTATGAACCTGAGTATGATGATGACACCAATGATGGGGATGAGCATGAGCAAACTAAATCTCAATCCATAGATAATTTGCCACCTGGTCCACCATCTACTAATAGCCCCTCCACACTTTTGGCAAAGTTGGCTAGGGGTAAATATGATCCTAAATATCCTTTTAGATAGTTTGCAATGAGGATAACTGCCCGAACACAATCAGGTGATGGCACAAGAAAGTGGAAATGCAACATTTGTTGTACAGATTGGTTCGGTAGCATCACTAGCGTCAATGCACACTTCCTCTTTTGGACAGGAATAGGTGTGGGAGCATGTGTGTTTTTGAAGCTCACTAAAAATTTGCATTATAGAATTGAATTCAACAAGCTTTGGGGTATTCCAGATGACTTGGGAATTGAAATTCCTACTACCTTATCTGGTAGGAAACAGATTCAGAGTATTCAACAGTCACATTAGCATCAATTATAGAGGATTCCATGTATTCCTACTCCTAGATCACTATCAAGAGCAACATCACTGACAGAGGAAGCCTTGGGACCTTACACTTTTAGTGTTGTGGCTGAAGCACAACCCAGCAAGGGGAAATGAAAGGTGACAGCTAAAAGTAACCCCATAGAAGATTTATTTAATGTGTGCTTGAAAGAGGAGATAGAGGAATCCATTGGTAGATTCTTTTTTCCAATGGCATACCACTTCATGTAGCTCGATCTCCTTATTATAAGGAGATGATGTAGTTGGTTGCGAAGGGGGGAGGACCATCATTTGTGCCACCAGCTTAGCACAAATTGAGGACCACAATCTTGGATAAAGAGTATGCCAAGTTCAGTACAATGATGGATACCATGAGGGAGTGTTAGGAGGAGTTTGGATGCAGCAATATCATGGATGGGTGGAGAAACATTAGGAACCGTCCACTCATCAATATCATAGTTACATGCTTAGAGGACCCATTCTTTCTTAGGGAAATTGACTATTCAGGTCATTGAAGAGATGTTGACTTTCATTTTGACATCCTTCAGACAACTATTGAGGAAATTGGGCCACAAAATGTGGTCCAAGTAGTGACAGATGCAACACCTGTATGTACAGCTGCAAGGAAGCTTATTGAGGCAACATATAGACGTGTTTGGTGAACTCCATGTTGTGTGCATGCCATGAACAATGCACTCAAGGACATGGGGAAGATTGACTGGATTAAGGGAGTGGTCACCGATGCTAGAGATGTGCAAATGTATATCTGAAACCACCACACTTCACATGCACTCTTCAAGAGCTTCGCAAAGGAGTTGTTGAAACTAGTTGAGACCATATATGCATCCTATTTCATTCTTTTGGAGAGAATGCTTGAGTTGTAGAATCCACTGCAACTCATGGTTATGACGAATGAGTGGAATGATTTGCCTCCCACTACACTAGCATGAGGTGTTGAAATAAAATTGATAACTCTCTAATCAGCTCCTAAATGATGACAACTTGCATGAACAAGTGTCAAATATACATGGACAACCAAGTAATCTTAATGAAGCCTAAGTGTAGATAAATAAAAATAAATACATTAACACATAGTATATGAAAAAATAAATTGAATGAGTGAAACCTTCAACAACATACAAAGAAATAATGAAAAAATGCATCAAACTACAACTAGGAATAAGTAAAAGTAATATTTATAGCAAAATAGAGATGTTAAATTAAGCAGAGGTAGTTCTCTATTTGCTAGGCTACTTTATAGAATAGTAGAAAAAATTCAATAATTGATAACCTATGGTCAGAAACTAAGGGATAAACGAAAGACTTAACTAGAACACTAACTTCTATATTCTTATAAAAGACATATAATAGCATCTCTGGTTAGAATCTTACACGCTAACCTAAGGTCAGAAACTAAGAGATATAGTAGCATTGTAATAAAGATACAATTATGAAACATCAAACAATGTTATTCTAAAGAATGTTTATAATTTATCTTCAATTCCTTCTTACCTTAGGTGGAAATGGATAATTACAATCCCTGGTAGAAATTTACAATGAAAATATTTTTTAAAAGTGCGCTCTTTCTGTTGATCATATTTATATTTTATTTGAAGGTTACAACTTGAAAAGAATTGGCAAAAAGGCTAACCAATAGATGACTACTCTACTACTAAATTAAGCAGTCCCCTTGTTGCCACACCCAAAAGTCTCACCTCGACCCCCCAAAAAATAGAAGCTTTTTATATCTAGTCCCTTATTCACCAAGGTATTACCATTGGAGAGATTTTAGAAAATGCACATCTATAGCCCTAAATGCCCTTTCAACAATTATTAGTTTGTCTAGTATCTAGTCAGGTTTTGCCCCATTTTTAAAGTCAGAAATCCCCTTGTTGCCACACCCAAAAGTCTCACCTCAACCCCCCAAAAAATAGAAGCTTTCTATACTTAGTTCCTTAATCACCAAGGTCTTACCACAGGAGATTTTTTACAAAATGCACATTTGTAGCCCTAAATGCCCTTTCAACGATTATTATTTTGTCCAGTATCTAGTCAGGTTTTGCCTCATTTTTAAAGTTGACATAGGCCTACATTATCATCCTTAGCTAACCACTTCCAACTTTGTTTCCCACACAATCAAAGGAGAGGCTAGCCCTTACTCATTTTTTGCTACAACTAGCAAATCATATTTTTTAAATTATGTACACATTAAAGCCTTTAAATAGTATTATTTTCATTACCATTCAAATTCATACCTATAATCACATAACCACAAGGAAAGTAAGTTTCTTGTTTCTTTCTTATTTATGTAAAACCAAGCAAGACGCAATCATAGTTCAACAATCTCACTGAGTTAACTATGTCTGGATATTTGCACCACTAACAAACACCTTTCCGCGTTAGCAGGCATTTGGTGATAGAACACAACAACCATAGTTTTATTTTGTTATGGGGACATACCAAAATATAAAACCCATAAGTTTCAACCATAAGCCACCCAAAATACACAAATGAAATGCTACTTACTATCTAGCAAGTAAATTTTAAGGAAGGATTTAGTGAGCTATAAAATGTTGAAGGCTAGCTTAATTCTACAATACAAAAAATGAATTTGTCACTAAGATAAACTAAGAAATGCTCCTAGAAACAAAATGGTAGCACAGAAAAACAATTGTGTTCATGTTGTAAGTTTTGAGCTTTCCTATTACACCAGTCACCCCCATGAGAGAATAGAATAGTTTTTCTTTATGCTAATGTTAATTTGGAGAGTTTCATATTGCTTTTTTGGTTAATGTTGGAGTCTGAGGAAGATATCATTTTCAAATACACTCTTTTCATGCTTTGGACAGCTTTGAACTTGGTTTTGGGTTTACTTTTCAAACCCTAGATGGCATACAAAGAAATGATGAGCAGGGAAAGCCTTCATAATAAGCAGAAGAGGACATCGCAAGGAGAAGATTTCCAAAAAAAATGAAAATCTGACCATTTTAGGGCTCCTGATTTTGCAAGTAGTGGCCCCAACATTTTAGGGCTCGATATAAGTGAATAGTAACAAATAAATCCATATCATTGAATGCAAATAGAAAGGATAAATTACTAGTAGAGGTTACTTTATGCGTGGACATCATGTATGAGATGACTAATTCTAAAACTAGTCAAAAGAATTGTCACATTATTGTATACCAAATACATTTCATGAATGAAAATCCAAAGATTTCAAATAATAAGTTATACCCTTTACATTTCATGATAAAAGGACCAGAGATAACGGATAATAATGCACAGTCATTACATTTCATGAGTAAAACACCATAAATTCATAATAGAACAACACTATGTTCTCTTTACTTCACATTGAATGTATTAATGATTGCATGGTATATGGTGAAAGAAATCAAATGAGTGAAACCTTCAATAACATACTGAGAAATGATGAAAAAATACATCAAACTGCAGCTAGGAATAACAAGAAGCAATGTTTACAACAAAATGGAAAGGTTATATTAAAGAGGAGGCACGACTTGAAAATGATGCACTCAAACCCTCAACAACATGTAAATAAATGATGAAAAAATACATCATACTATTGCAACTAGGAATGAGTAGAAGCAATGTTTAGAGAAAAATAGAGAGGTTAAATTCTAGTGGAGGCACTACCTGAAGAAGATGCATTCAAACCTCAACAACATGCAGAGAAATGATGGCGGCTAGAAGCATTCATGGGAAGTAGAAAACAAAGTCACGGGGAAAACAAGTATCCAAACCAAGGAAAATGAACATTTTAGGGCTCTTTCGTTTGCAAGTATTGGCCCCAAAAAAATTGGCAATGTGTCATTCCCAAGATGTAGATGAGTGTTCAGATATTTATGAATGGGCTATCGAATGATTTTAATGGGATGTTGAACAATTTTTGGAAGGTGATGAATGATTTTATGAAAACCCCATCCTAATGCTAAAGTGGTCAATGATAACGGTCCCACAGTATAATCATTTTATGATTAAATATTTGTATGTTTTAATTAAATGTTTTAATGTTTTATAATTAGGGGATTAATGTTTTTTTGGTTATTTGGTGAACATTTATTGACACATAATTGTCCATATTTTGGGCAACACTTTGAAATGGCCACTTTTTAACCCTTCAACGCTCGACAATCTCTACATGGAGTTCTATTAATACCTAGAAGCCAAGAAAGATTTTTGAAGGTGTCAACTCGCATATCAAGACAACCAAAAAAATATCAAAATCCAATGCATAATTTAGGCTCTACAAGTGTGCAAAGTTAGGGTTTGCAAGTATTGGTACGCTTCAGCTATGTAAGTTATTGGGATACAAGTGTGGGTACAAATATCAAGT
This sequence comes from Thuja plicata, assembly GCA_018584345.1. Lineage (NCBI taxonomy): Eukaryota > Viridiplantae > Streptophyta > Pinopsida > Cupressales > Cupressaceae > Thuja > Thuja plicata. The sequence continues at coordinate 7,412,528 of MU225293.1, read as the reverse complement.
TGACAAGCGGTGGGGGTGGGGGGAACAACCCTCTTGAATCCTGTTCATTTTCAAAACAACCATGCATAAAATATAAAATATAAAATAATAGCATATAAATAAAAATCCATACTAACAATGTTGGGTGCATAATCAACATTAAGAAAACAGAGATTAGTAGAAGTTGAAACAATACAAGTTTAGAGATCGTTGGAACTTGGGTTTGATTGCGAGAGGTTTAGAAATTTGTTGGATAGTATAGGTTAATTTGGTTCTTTCTTCAGCTTGGCATTGAGGAGAGGTGGAAGGGTTAGAGCGTGAGTTATTGTCTACTTTTTGAGAAGAAGTGAGCTTTGGAAACATTTCTAGAAGAAAAATGATTTTGAATAATTGTTATACTTCAAACGGAAATCAAACCTGAGATGAAAACCAAATTCAAAATAGTTCAAGTATGGAAAGAATTAAAAAAAACCATAGAAATTTTAATTATATGTTTGATTCATATGAATGTATCTATTTAAATATCTTTCTCAAATAGGTAGTTTCCACTGTGTGTCAAAATAATTTGTCTTTCTCTTAAGGATTCAATTTCTCAGTTTTGAATTGATCATACTTGGATAGTTTTATTCATATTTCACAAATAATGACCCACAAGAACCCATCACTTATAGGCATGAAAACTCACATAACAATTATAAATAATCCACTTAACAATTATTGCATCTAGGTGATGTCTAAGTAACTTTTTATCCATGGGATTTTGCAACCATTGGTTTTAGCGAAAGCCAAAAATACTTAATGAGAATAACCTATATTTTCCATCCATATAGAACATATGTTATTTCTTATAAGGAATAGTTCTGATGGATAAAATGTCCTCCTACTTGCTAAAGAAATAGTAGCCTGAAAAATATCTAAGAAAATAAAATATTGAGGTAAGCTTGTCTGATCAGTGATTATGCTTACTACTGTATAATAACTTTCAGCATGAAATCGTCAAAAAAGATATGTAGCAAAGTTATTTTCAAAATCCAATGCATAATTTGCTAATTTTATAGTTACAATCCATACTAGAGTCAAGTAAAAGAGTACAAATATGTACTAAAAAAAGAAAAATAAATAAAAAATGACTAGAGACAACTGCCCAAGCAAGGAACAAGCAAGAGACTACTAAATATATAGTACAAACTCAACAAAAATATCTTCCAAAAATAGATTCTGTGACTACAGACGACCACTTAAACAAGAAACAATTGAAAGACTACTACATATGTACTCATAAAGAAATTGAAAAACTGCTATAGCTAACTTCGTGCACTCAATTGAGGTACTAAACAATTTCGAATTTCACCAAATTTTTTTGGGTTGTTTCGCATGTGTCTTAACTGCTTAAAGCTAAGGTTTGGGGTTCTGACCAATAACGGTTCACTCCACAAAAGCTGTTATGTGCACATACATCTAAAAAGGGTCAAAAAAAGGTGTCGACCGATAGTAGATGCATTCATCCCCAATAGAAGTTCATAAAGTGGTCAATAATAACTTAAAAAAACCCCAATATAAAATATTAAAAATATCTAATTTAAAGTGTTTAGGTTGTTCGATTGGTGCATGTGTTCTTTTTTGACGTTAGGAAAGTGGGGGCACAAAAACTCCCTTCCGCTACACGTGGTTCACTTGTTAGGATTGGATAATACTGAGAGGGGGGTGAATCAGTACTATAGCACTTTATTAAATTCTTCAACCATTTAAACATTAACCATAAACTTGCAGTAAAGAAAAGAACATAAGCAAATGAAACAGTACTCATAACACCATATTTTGTTTTCAAGGAAACCCTGGCCAAGGGAAAACCCCGGTGGGGATGGTACCCACAAGCATGTACTAAAGTATAGTGTCCCTATTAGGAGACCTGGCCCTGTTACGAGCTGAATATTACATAGTGCATTTCCTTGTTAAAGGAATTACAACCCTGTTAAAGGTTCAAAACACCCTGTTAGGGGCTAACTGAGCTTACAGCTCTTACAAAGTAATTCTGATTACAAAGTGTTCTCAGTCATGAACAAAACAAGAAACACTGGTGCTTAGATAGTTCCTTCATGGTTCTTTAATGATCTCTTTCATTCTCTTCTCTGCTATTCACTCAACAACTCATCCAACTAACCAACAACAACATATATCTTTATCAAAAAGATCTTACATATATATCTCACAACTTTACAAAGTTGGCTCCCAATATGAATATTATAAATATTACAAAGTCGACCTTCAATAAAAAAGGTATTTAAGATAGTAAATATCAAATGTGTAGTCAGAGGTCTTGCATACAATGTGTAGGTTATCAACAACCAAAATCCAACTTCGATTTCCTGGAATCCAAGTCATTCTCCCTCAATCTTTGCTACTGTTCAACTACTTTGTATCGTTGTTCTGCTGCAGTTTGTCTATCTTCAATTCTTTCTAACTCTCCATAGACATAACCAAAACCAAATCTATCTTAGGTGGAGGTCATACATACCCCATACTATCTTCCTCTAAGCTTTCTTTCCCTAATTCATTGATCTCAAACTTCAATATCCAAAATACTTCTGTAACTCTGCTTCTACACTTAGTCGATTTCTGAATCAGCAAAACTTATCTTTATAGGAGTCGATCTAAAACCCAGATGTGTTGCCATAAATGACAACCAAAAAGTGAATCACATTTACACAAGATTGATCACTTGCCAACAATCTCTCCCTTTGGCATTGATGGCAACACTAAACAAAAAAAATAATTGTTCCAACAAAATTGTCTTCTCTATATTCTCTCCTTCCTCTTCTTGTCTCTTCTCTCATACATATTTTTTTTTCTTCTCTCTTCTCCCCCTTTGACAACAATGAAAAAGGTGCATAAAAAAAATAAGATTTAGTGCTTGCTCACCAGTTTCAAAATGTCTTGAAAGGAATCTTCCAAGATCTTCACTTCTGCATTCCATGTTTTGAACAATATTTGGTGAATATGAATTAACCCATTCAATGCAAATGATGTGGTCTCAGCTTCTTTCAATTCTATGGGCATAGATTTAGTCAGTGAATCTATCACTTTCTCCAAGTCTGAGAGATGAACCTCAAGTATGGATAGCTTAGGAGTGATAAAGCTCTTCAGCAGATTAAATGTTGTTAATACTCTCCCTTTCTCATTATCCAATATACTGAGTTGAGCCAAAATTCTTGTGACTTCCTTGTTTAGCTCTATTGTAGATTGTGAAGATGTTTCACAGTCATCCATCATACTGTTCAGAGTTTCCCTCTCTTTGGAAATAATATCCTCTACGTTTTGAACATGCCTAATAGGATGCATGCAATAGCTAGAAACAATTTTCTCCCATGTCCAATGCAGCTCTTTGCATTTTTCAAACAGTTTTTCACAATGCCTAAGTCCCATGTGATAGACTTGCAAACTTTTGTTAACTTATTCTCTAAATATTTGATCTTTTCCTTCTCCTCTGCAATCTTTATCAAATTCTCATAGTGCCCATCAAATTCATCAAGTGTTATTATTAGATTTTCAATGTCATCTTTGTGCTCAAAAACAATAGGTACTGGAAGCAATTTGTTCATAGTATCAATTGCTCTTGTAATTACTTTAGCCTTTTTGTCTCCTTTTTGTTCTGATCTTTCCTTGGCTTTATTCAATGCAGTAAATGCCAATTTGACAAACTCAACTTCATCCATGCTATCAACATTCACATCACTGCTTGCCAACAATGAGATAAATGATGAGTTTACCTCTTTCTTTACATCCTCTTATTGTTCTATCTTTTGTTCTTCTTCCTTTTTCCTGCTTTATTTCCTCTTTCTGTTCAGCTGCATCTGCTATAAGGGTGTCCACATTATTTGCAAAGGGTTCCTTTTCATTTTGTGAAGTGTCAAGATTCATTGCCGCACCAGAAACATAGAAATATGGTGGTGGATCTACTTTTCTTTTCTCAACATTTGTCTCTGTTGCTTTTGAGCTTTCTCCCATTCCTAATTGTGTAGGCGAAGTGGTCTTAGGAGGTGGAGAGTTGTGAGAAGTAGTATTCATCAATATCTTCTCCAGTGCCTTTTGATTTTCCTCAGTGACTTCATCATACTTCCTTGCCATGATTTTCAACAATCTTACTTTGGTCCTTAGTAAAGGTTTTAATTCCTTGTATATTCTATCCCTTTCTTGTACGGATATTATAGGCAACATGTTATGAATTTCTTGATTTCTGATTCTATCATCCTCAATCTGTGCTAAGTGGTTTCTTGTCTCCAATCTCCCATATAGGTCTATAGGTATACTTACTTCAATTTCTAAAATAGTCTTTTTGAAAGTGAGTAAATGCTCAATCACAATGTCTTCAATCTTAAGTTTGTCTGAATCTTCATACATGTCCTAGTATTTGTCAATTGTGACCAGTTTACCTTGTTCTATTTCTCTCTTCTCTATCATTTTCATGTCAAGCTTCCATATGTGCTTCTATGTTTTCTTCTCTTCTCTTACTGTGCTATGCTCTTTAGGCGATGTCTGCATGCTTGATCTAGTTACTCTAGGAGTGATGTTCTCTGTTTGTGATGTTTGTTGTGATGGAGGAGGTGGACTGTCTACCATAACTACCTCAGGAGTGGGAGGGGCTGAAGTACTTCCACTTTCCAGTCCAAGATATCTATCTATCATCTTATTTTTTACTTCTTTCAAGTCTTCTTTTGTCAACCCAGCTTTTACACCACATTCGTGTACAAGGTTTTCAATTTTTCTTTTCCTCAGACCTCTAGTATGTTCTTCTCTCACCTTTGCTGATTTATCCTCATATGTTCCCCATCTTTCTTCTGATGGATCAACTTTTGATGCGAGAACATGTTCTACTTGCATGGTAAGTACCTCAAAACTTACTTCATAACCCATGGGATAACACCATTTCTTTCTAGGTGTGACTGCTTCAAAACATACACAATCGGTTTCAACCATGAAATAGATTGTATCCTTATATTTTTCAACAATGTCCTTATGTATCCTGTATCTGGTTTTCATTTGTCTCTGAAGGATCTTGATCATAGCAAACAATTCTCCATCAACCCAAGTAGTATTTTGTCTCTTGTAGCTCTATGGGATTAAAACACAAGTAGGTATCCCAGATTTCCAGCCACTAGGATGTAAGCCAGGAAATTTGTGCTCAATATGAATAAACATATACATCAACAATGAACCAAATCTGAAGCTGTTAGTTCTATCCTTCTTCACTAGCTTCACATTTTCAAGAAATTGGTGTGCCAGAACTTCGCATAGGTTATATTTCACAGTTTTCTTCATCATTCTCTGTGCCATCATGATTACTCCTGCAGATACTGAGTTAGGTCTACTACTATAGTAGAATTTGTATCCAAGTATCATAGAAATCAATTTCACATCTTGCTAAAAGATGTCATTCACTGTCATTGCCTGTCTGTCCCATTTAGAATGAGTTAGGGTTTCAACTTCTTTCTTAACATGTTTCTCCACAATAGGGATGACTCTGGTGTTGTCCAGTCTAGTGATTTCATGAATTGGGTCACTACAGATCTTTATAGGTTGATCACCTATCCAAATGAACTAATCATGAACCCTGCTCAACAGTATCTTAAACCATTCATCTTCATCAAATTCGCATAAGTCCATAATTTTCATTATGCTTAACTGATCAACGTGTTTGTATTCTTCTTTCATGATTCCATTATCAGTCATATATTCCATCTTAGTAGATATCTCATCAATTCCCAGTATATCATACTTATAATGTATGTAAGCCCTAATATCTTCTACGTGTAATACGCCATACGGGGTTTGAGAAAATTCTCCTTTTGGATCCTCTTCACGGGACTTAAACAGATGTTTCTTAAATTTGTACCTAGTTCGATCTACAACATCGAAAATAATAGGTGCATCCATGGCTAGATGATGTAAATACCTTTCTTCCGCTGAATTCCACATTTTATGATTCAATTGATCACGCACGGCAAATGTAGAATAGTCTGAATCTTTTCTGCTCTTTGATCTCCTTAGATCGCTCTTCGTCAAATGGTAAAAGAGATAGGTCATCGAATGGTGCTTTATACAAGTTTAAGTCATAAATTTTACTTTTACTCAAAACTGTCCAGTCGGCTGTTAGATCTCGCGAACAAAATATGTGTCAGCTGATGTTGCACTCTTAGATGTATGTTATATGATGTCGGCCAAGTTCATATCCAAGCTTGCTCAAGCTCAATCCATGAATTTTGGGGCAGGATATATTCTAATATCTGTATCCAATGGTCCCCCTAAGGCCATGATCGGCCAATTAGGTCAATTTTATTTTACTACCATCAAGCAAAGATCCAATAGCATCTACTGACTCTCACTGAATTGATGTCTCACTTGTTTCTTTGATCTTCCATATCTTACCATTGTTGCTATCTTCTTCTTTCTTAAAACAACTTTCAAAATCACTCTTCAAATCTGCATCACTCTTACCAGTATCATTTGCATTCTTCTGTGAATTCAAAGGAGGTGGTACTCTTCTGTTGTCTAAACCATTATACCTGCAAAACTTTGCTATGTGTCCTAGATTATTGCATTTATAACATAGAGGTCTTCTTTCCTGATTAACTTGTAGTTTACAGTACTTTGCAATGTGCCCAATGCTATCACATTCGTATCATGTAGGTTTCACTGTAGATTCTCTTTCATTGTCTTGTCTATATCCAGATTGATTAGGTTTTCTGCATTTTTCTTTCTTGTGCCCATATCCATTACAATTAAAAAAATAACCAAAAAAAGTTCTAAAAGGGGCATTACCTCTGCAATTTATCTTCATGTGTCCAAGTTTGTTGCAACCAAAGCATCTACCTCTAAAGGGTCTGATCTCCTCTCTAGGTTCTTCAATAGAAGGTTTCTCAGCATCAATCTTCTCATTTGATTTATCTTCTTGATTTTGTGAACATTAGCTTCATTGAAGCCAATACCAGTCATATCACCTTTAGGTTTCTATTTGTCTCTCTGTCCATCAATCAAGTCACTGCTAGCGTGAAGTTTCTCAATGTTTTTCTTTGCTTCAACAAGTTCACCTTTTATAATCTTATTGTATTTCTCCATTTCCAGATATTTGTTCTTGTAGTTGTCAACCTCATTGTTCATTTGATCTAATGCACTATTTAAAGCTTCTTCAACTTTCTTCTTAGCATCCTTCTGTATCTATATTTCTTTAGCCATACTCTCATTTTCAAGTTTTAGGGTCTCATTCTCTTCTTTTAGTTGCCTCATCTGATCTGAATTATCTTCATCTCAATCCTCTTTTATCTGAACCATAAGATCTTGTCTTTGACTTCTAGAAAGCTTAAGTTGTTCCTTAAGTTTCTTTATAAATTTCTTGGCTCTTCACATGTTGAATCTCAACTCTCCATTTTCTGCTTTTGCTTTGTCAAGGTCTTTGAGTGCAGCATCAAATTTTTCTTGCAAACTATCCAAATCCATTCTGATCTCCCTCAAGCTGTTAGACTTTCTCTCCAAGGGCCAAAAGCTCTGATACCAATTGTTAGCATTGGATAATACTGAGAGGGGGGTGAATCAATATTATAGCACTTTATCAAAGTCTTCAACCATTTAAACATTAACCATAAACTTGCAATAAAGAAAAGAACACAAGCAAATGACACAGTACTCATAACACCATATTTTGTTTTCGAGGAAACCCTGGCCAAGGGAAAACCCCGGTGGGGATGGTACCCACAAGCATGTACTAAAGTATAGTGTCCATGTTAGGAGACCTATCCCTGTTAGGAGCTGAATATTACATAGCACATTTCCTTGTTAAAGTAATTACAACCCTGTTAAAGGTTCACAACACCCTGTTAGGGGCCAACTGAGCTTACAGCTCTTACAAAGTAATTCTGATTACAAAGTGATCTCAGTCATGAACAAAACAAGCAACACTGGTGCTTAGATAGTTTCTTTATGGTTCTTCAATGTTCTATGTCATTCTTTGCTCTTCTATTCGCTCAACAACTCATCCAACTAACCAACAACAACATATATCTTTATCAAAAAGATCTTACATATATATCTCACAGCTTTACAAAGTCGGTTCCCAATATGAATATTACAAATATTGGGTGCCAGCAAGAAGTTGAGTCCACTTTTTGGGCAAAAAGTGGAAGTGTTTTCCCTGATTTTCAAGTTGTCTGTCAATTGATGTCAAAATTTGAGGCACTTAGAGATTGAATATCAAAAAAATCCACTAATAGAAATTGTAGTACTCAGAGTCTATTTTTCAAATATGTAATTTATTTAAATACCCACATAGTATAAAATATATTTAGTAGGCATGTTTAAAAACCTCTTTTTTAAAATGCCTGTTTCAGGACCATACCCCGCATGTGTACGGCCACCCTTTTTTGAAGTAAATAAATGAATTTTTCTAAATCCTTTTGGGG
>MU225293.1:7376306-7391962 GCA_018584345.1 Thuja plicata | reverse complement strand
ACTTCGTATATGTATATGTGTGCATGATTATTGAGGTATACTCACAATTGTGTATATGTATACAAGTATAGAAGAAAGCAGAGATGATGACACAAGATAGAATTAGAGCATGTGATGGAGGGGTGACTCTGATATGATTAGAAAATATAGATGATGCCATTAATAGAAGGTTGCAATTTGTGTATTGGTGCTCTAAGTGACAGGTGCATGACAAATAAGGTTATAAATTAATGAGGATGCAGTTGATGTATTTAGAACACAGAAAACAGTAAGTTTACACAATATTCACCTATGAAATAAAATGAGAAAGGTTAAGCATAATGTACCAACCCGATTAGGATTGTGCAGAAAATCTTTCTTCAACTATGAGGTCTGCAGCGGATATTCAGACTTTGCAGTAATGAGAATATTTAGACTTTGCAGTAATGATCAGATAATTCCTGCTTCACCTCTATGGTCTTCAAAGAATATTCAGACTTCTTATTTGTTGTAGTGAAAATGAACTTGCAAAATCCCTTTATAAATTAGTTTGGAAATTTGAATGTGTAAGTTGAATGCATTCATTTGTGGTTGTTGCATTTTAAATTTGAATTCTGGTGGGAAACATCATGTCAATTCATTCTTGCGCTACAAGTTTAGGTCTTGTTGATTGCAACCAAACAGTCATTTCATACCTTCATATCGAATTGAATGCTTGTATGTGTAGATTTTGAATGTCTAAATTCTTATTGTTTGCAACCAATCGGTCATTTTATGCTTGCATATTTAATTTAATTCTCATGTGTGGATTTAGCCTTACAGCTTTTTTAATATGTTTTTATTGTTTTTTTGTATCTATATGGGAGCCTTACACTAGTTGAAAAAACAGGTATATTTGCAGATAGATTAAATGCCTCGAAGAGTACAAACCTGTTTGGGAGAAAATGCATATGAGAACCCATAAAGTTCAGTTTGATTTCTAAAATTGTCATTGAGGGACCAATAACTATTCTCTTGTATTTGTAATTTGACTAATTGTGTACTTTTGGTCCACTTGCATAAAGTGGTTATTGTAAACAATATGACTTTTTAATAAATGATTTATTCACTAAATTTGTGCAAGGAATATTGTATTTCAATCACAGAAGGACCAATAACAGTTCAATTTTTTGTTTTTTATCTATCTACTACTTGTTCATGTGTGAACATGTATTGGGGGTTGAATAAATATGTTTTGGGTTAATTATGTACATTTATTGGTGTGCAGGATTATTTCATATTGGGGGGTCCCTTCAACGAAAAGTGAACGGGTATTGGTGCTATGTCCACTATTGGTCCCTTTCCCCTAGTAGAAGTTGAAACAATACGAGTTTAGAGATCGTTGGAACTTGGGTTTGATTGCGAGAGGTTTAGAGAATTGTTGGATAGTATAGGTTAAGTTGGTTCTTTCTTCAGCTTGGCATTGAGGAGAGGTGGAAGGGTTAAAGCGTGAGTTATTGTCTACTTTCAAGAAGTGAGCTTTGGCAATATTTCCAAAAATAAAAAATTGAATAATTGTTATACTTCAAACGGGAATCAAACCTGAGATGAAAACCAAATTCAAAATAGTTCAAGTATGGAAAGAATTTAAAAAAAAAAACCATAGAAATTTTAATTTTATGTTTGATTCATATGAATGTATCTATTTAAATATCTTTTTCAAATAGGTAGGTTTCCACTGTGTGTCAAAAAGTTTGTCTTTCTCTTAAGGATTCAATTTCTCAGTTTTGAATCGATCATACTTGGATAGTTTTATTCATATTTCACAAATAATGACCCACAAGAACCCATCACTTATAGGCATGAATAACTCACATAATAATTATAAATAATCCACTTAACAATCATTGCATCTAAGTGATGTCTAAATAACTTTTTATCCATAGGATTTTGCAATCATTGGTGTAAGCGAAAGCCAAAAATACTTAATGAGAATAACCTATATTTTCTATCCATAAAGAACATATGCTATTGCTTATAAGGAATAGTTCTGATGGATAAAATATCCTCCTACTTGCTAAAGAAATAGTAGCCTGAAAACATCTAAGAAAACAAAATATTGAGGTAAGCTTGTCTGATCAGTGATTATGCTTACTACTGTATAATAACTCTAGTAGCAGTCTAAAAGCGCATTTGATCATTTATTCATTCAACTAGATAGTCCTCTCCAAAGCAAAATAAACTAAATGTATAAACAAATTTAGCATGAAATTGTCAAAAAAGATATACAGCAAAGTTATTTTCAAAATCCAATCCATAATTTGCTGCTTTTATAGTTACAATCCATACTAGAGTCAAGTAAAAGAGTACAAATATGTACTAAAAAAAGAAAAATAAATTAAAAAATAAAAAATGACTAGAGACAACTGCCCAAGCAAGGAATAAGTAAGAGACTACTAAATATATAGTACATACTCTAACAGAAATATCTTCCAAAAATAGTCTGTGACTATAGACAACCACTTAAGCAAGAAACAATTGAAAGACTACTACATATGTACTCATAAAGAAATCCCTTCCAAAAGTAAATACCCAGTGACTGTAGACAACCACCCAAACCAATGTTTTGAGTGTAAGAATTTAGATTGGGATGCAGGGGAAGCTACTGTTGAAACTCAACCAAGAAAGTGTATTTTTCTTCCCATTAAGACTTATTGCTGCAATAATAACTGCAGCACAGAAAAGTAATTATAATATGTATTCTTTAAAGGAAAAAAGGTTAACACTGTCCACTACTACCCAAAGTGCATATCCAATGAGATGAAATCATAGAAAATAATGCAAAATCATCCCTACCAAAGCAAATTCCATCTCAAAACATGCATTAGCTTTCTCTTTAATATGGAAATTATAGAATATTTGATTTCTCTGACTAGGCCCATTGATGACCTGAAATGGATAAGTAGGGGGGAAAACAAGGAGAGAAAGGTGGGAAAAAAAAAGTTTTCGATGGAACCCGAGGGAGAAGATTTAATCCAGGTGAGCTGGCTGTTTTCTTCAATACAAAACTAATAATTTTGGGACCATAAAGATTCTCTAGTTTTATTATTATTATTATTTTAAATAGATATGTGGTGATTATTATTATTATTATTATTTTAAATAGATATGTGGTGAATTATAATTCTGTATAGAATGGCCAATTATAGATCAAGGTGGGGATTTCTTACTTTCCAAGCAAACGTAAAAAGGTCTGGTATTTATCTACATATTAGATATAAATAGTACAAAGGCCACAGGTCTCAAAAATACCTACTATCATTGTGAAAATCGTCCTCTTAACATGAACTTAAGCCAGCACAGTTTCTTCTATACAAGCAACAAAAAGTGATTACAAGACAATAAATAATGTCAGTATCAAGATCTACAGTTATTCATTATCTATAAAGATCAGCAATATTCTTGCATGCAGTATCTTTACTTACATATTGCAATAATAGATTAAGTAATAGACTAACAAGTGCTAGATCCATATAATCTATGGGATATGGTGGTTAAAAGCTGGCACTAAACATAAAAAGTATCATTACCACGATGTGATTGAACTATTAACACTCACAAAAAAGTGATTATGAAGACAGGTTAAAACTTAAAATATCTAACTATGAAAAAAATATGCAAAACAAATTGGTGACCACCACTATCAATTTGGTCTGAATTTTACAAAAAATCTGCTACAGATGTCAAATAAGAGGAAGAAACTAATAGATCCAACTTATAATCACTAATATTGTACTTATCTGAAACTGATAAACTCTTATAGAAGAGAAGAAACAAGAAAAAAATATTCATACTAAAACAGATCCAAGATCTAATACAATTGATACTTCAATAAATTTGACAGTAAGTCCATGTGAAATTCACATGAAAAGTATTTAAAATTATCCGTCATTTCATTGTGTATGCACCTATCAGGTATGTGACAAGTAGTATTAGATCCAACAACCCTTGGCCTTAAACGTACCTCCTAGAAAGCATTTTAGCAATCTGGAAGGATATGGTATAGGCTAATGCTTCTGGTGAATAGTATAGAAGCATGTGATTTTGGCATACGTTAGAAAGCTGAAAATTAGTCAAGACATACTAAGGTGGTTTTCAAAATATTCTCAAGTGCCTAAACTAGTATCACCATCAACAGGTACCCTTGATATTTTGGCCTTCAAAGTTGCAATCCATCCCAATCTTTGTATGCTTTAGATGTTGATGCCCTAATGTATCTGCTTAAGCACATAGCAAGTCTGGTTCATAGTTTCGACAGTTTTACCCACATTATTTTGCATCTATAAAAATGTGAGGGTTGTTAAGCTTGTGAAAACTCACCCAGCAAAAAAAATTGAGTATTCCACAATTCAGAGAGTACTCGCAGAGTTCGCAAACTATGGTCTGGCTTACTAGTTATGACTAGCCATTTTTTCTTAAATTCTTTCTTGGCCATTCAATTTAAAAAAGAATCAGTTGCAAAAATTGGAGTTTTCCTGAAGCGTTTAAATTGAATTCGGGAAACATCTTGCCATGCACAAATCCACACTACTAACTTTCTGCCACAATGCAAAGCTAACATTGTCCTGAAATTGGACTGGATGAACCTCCGATGAACCTCCCCTACATATCCCTTATTGGATTATGTAGTCATTACATAACTTATGGGGTAAGATGATAGGTTGCCAGGATAGGAGGTCAAAATGTAAGTTACTAGTAAAATTCAAAATCTGGGCTAGCTTTAGCAATTGATCCATTCATTTTTACCCTCCAAAAGCAGTCAGTTGAAGCAAATGCTTAGTTCTTCCTTCAAGTTGGTGCCCAACGCTTTCAAATAGTTCCTCCAGTTAGTCTCTAGAATATAGAAATGTTTATGACAATATCTCCATTTATGAAAGGCTCTAGAGTCCTGGATGTTTAAGAGAGATGGCAAGGTTCCCGAAAAAGATCATGTGTTTTATGAATTCTACAAAGCTACACAATGCTTCCCTTGAACACCTCTCCTCACGATTATACATAATACATTGTGCTAGTTTCCATCTGAAAAAACTTAATAGATTTCTCACTGAGGTACAAAAAATTCTAGCAGTCTCCTAAAAACGACACAAAAACTTTGTTAAAAGTGAAATGGAATATTTGTTGCCTTAACAAAGATTAAGGAGTCTAAGTTTGATTGATATGGCCAAGTGCAAACCATGCCATTGAACTATGGGTTAACTGTCCAGTTACAAATTGACAATTATTAAAGCAAATGAAAGTTGGAAGATTCACAGTGAACATATTATAGAATAACAGAAAGAATTCAATAGTTGATAACCTATGGTCAGAAACTAAGAGATTTAGTAACGTTGTAATAAAGATAAAATTATAAAACTTAAAACAATATTATTCTAAAGAATGTTTATAATAGTATCTTCATAGCCTTTTTACCTGAGTTGGCAATGGATAATTACAATCCCTGGTAGAAATTTACCATGAAAATACTTTTAAAAAGTGCGCTCTCTTTCTGCTGATCATATTTATATTTAATTTGAAGGTTACATCTTACAAAGAATTGGCAAAGAGGCTAGCCAATAGACGGCTGCTCTACTGCTAAATTAAGCAGTCCCCTTGTTGCCACACCTAAAAAGTCTCACCTCAACCCCCAAAAAATTGAAGCTTTCTCTATTTAGTCCCATATTCACCAAGGTCTTGCCACTAGAGAGCTTTTACAAAATGCGCATCCATAGCCCTAAATGCCCTTTGCACAATTATCAGTTTGTCCAGTATCTAGTCAAGTTTTGCCCCTTTTTTAAAGTCAGCATAGGCCTACATTATCCTCCTCAACTAACCACTTCCAACTTTGTTTCTTGCACAATCAGAGGAAAGGCTAGCCCTTGCTCACTTGTTTTTGGCTACGACTAGCAAATCATATTTTCTAAATTCTGTACACATGTTAAAGCATTAAAATAGAGTGATTTTCATTGCTGTCAGCTTCATCCCTATAATCACATAACCATTCAAGGAAAGTAACTTATTCTTGCTTCTTCTTATTTATGTACAGCCAAGCAAGGCACAAACAGAGTTTAACGGCTTCAATGAGTTAACTATGTCCGGATATTTGCACCACTAGCAAACACATTTCCACAGTAGCAGGCCTTTGGTGACAGAACACAACAGCCATTGTTTTATTTTGTTATGGGAGCATACCAAAACAAACAACCCATATGTTTCAATCATAAGCCACCCACAAAGACATAAATGAAATGCTACAGTCTAGCAAACAAATAGCAAGAAAGGCTTTAGTGAGGTGTAAAATGTCGAAGGCTGGCTTAATTCTAGAATACAAAAAATGAACTGGCCAACAAGATTAGCCAAGCAATGCTCCTAGAAACAAAAAGGCAGGGCAGAAAATGACCTTGTTTATGTTGTAAATCTTGAGCTTTCCAGTGACAGCAGTCACCCCCATGAGATAACAGTTTTGTTTTATGCTATTGTTAATTTGGAGAGTGTTTTGTTGCTCTTTCTGGTTGATGTTGGACTCTGAGGAAGCTCACTTTCAAATACACTCTTTGCATGGTTTGCACAACTTTGAACTTGATTTTTGGTTTTACTCTTCCAACCCTGGATGGCATTCAGAGAAATGATGAGCAGGGGAAGCCTTCACGATAAGCGGAAGAGGACGTC
Source organism: Thuja plicata (assembly GCA_018584345.1). Taxonomy (NCBI): domain Eukaryota; kingdom Viridiplantae; phylum Streptophyta; class Pinopsida; order Cupressales; family Cupressaceae; genus Thuja; species Thuja plicata. Next base: position 7,385,299 of record MU225293.1, on the reverse strand, counting down.
GTGGGGAGAAGATTTCCTGAAACAATAAAAATCTGAACATTTCATGGCTCCTTTGTTTGCAGGCAGTGGCCCCAACATTTAAGGGCTCAACATAAGTGGATGGTAATAGATAAACCCATATCAGTGAATGCAAAGAGCAAGGACAAATGATGGGTAGAAGTTTCCTGATGCGTGGACATCATGTATGATGACTAATCCTAAAACTAGTCAAAAAAAATTGGCACATTATTGTATACCAAATACATTTTATGAATAAAAAACTAGAGATTCCGAATAATAATGTATACCCATTACATTTCATGATTAAAAACTAGAGACTTCGAATAGAACAACACAATGTTCTCTTTATTTCACATTCCTTGTAATGATTTCATAGTATAAAGAGAAAGAAATTGATTCAGTCAAACCTTGGATGACATACAGAAAAATAAACCAAAGATTTCGAATAATAATGTACAACCATTATATTTCATGAAAGATAAAACAGAGATCCCAATTATAATGTGTACCTATTACACTTCATGATTAAAAAAAACAGAAATTTTGAATCATATTATATACCCATAAAATTTATTGCATCCTAAACTAAAGAAACCAAATAATAATGCATACCCTTTACATTTCATGATAAAAAGACTAGAGATTCTTAATGATAATGTCAACCCACAAAATTTCGTGATTAAAAAACTAGAGGTTCTGAATTATATTGTATACCCGTGAAATTTCTTGCATTCTAAACCATAGTTACAACACCCGGACTCGCCTCGGATTGAGGAAGTCTTTTCTTGACTCAGACTTGGACTCGGCGTCCGGACTCAGAAAAAACTTGGCAAGGACTCAGCAAATTGAAAAAGCCAAGAATTTCAAAGATATTTAAGGATTTAAAACTTTTTTCATGCATCATTAATACATTAACATCAAAGACAATAATTGAGATAAATAGAAGCTACTTTGCACACATACACAAGTTTACATTGATCACATAAGTATAAATGCGAATTTCTACCTTTCTAAAGAGAGGTAGGTTTTGATTTTATGAGCATAATTTCCATATTTATAAGTCTGATATGTTTACATGTTCCCTTTCAGCTATTACAAGTTTGTTGTCATTATGCATTTCACAAAGTTTGCCAATATTGAATAATAACAAAGCTTGCACTGGAACTCATTGCTAGTAATGGTCTGATTTAATATATTAACAGATATATGACTATTGTTACATTGTTTTTGGCCAGTAATCATTCAAAACAATAGAAACAATACATGACAATAGATCACCGAAATAACCCAACAATAAATACCTCTAGGAAAGAGGCAACAATGACTGCTACAAGACTGAAAGTGACTTATTATCTTGTTGATATATAGTATCCTGCAGGAGGGAAGCTTTTGTTTATACCTCCAAATGTGAGTAAGACGTCACTCTTGAATGCTAATTATCACCAAATTTGTCCAGCATACTCCAAAAGCCACAAAAATCCCAAAACATGACAGATTTCAGACCTGTGACATCATTTTAGTCCTAATTCTGGTCTGTACAATTGTAAATACACATCCAACTCATCAAAGCTACCCTCTGACCGATTCCACAGAAATATGGCTCCAATTATGCACAACAACCTTAGATTGGGTGTGAATACAGAGCATCAAAAAGTCAAAGGAAATGCATTAAAATTTTGTTTTTTTTTAACTTTATGCGGCTGACTGCCACGACAGAGTCCAGAACTCGGGACTCTGCAAGTCATCCGAGTCTGGCTGACTCAGTGAGTCAACCCAAACTTGGTCTGACTTGGCCTAGTTTGAGTCTAGAGGCCAAAAGACTCAGGAGGCCTGACTCAGCTCTAGAACTGTTTTTTTACTTTATGCGGAAGATTGCCACAGCAGAGTCCAAAGCTCGGGACTCTGCGAGTCAGCCGAGTCTGGCTGACTCAGTGAGTCAGTCCAGACTCAGTCTAGCTTGGCTGAGTCTGAGTCCAAAGGCCAAAAGACTCTGGAGGCCTGACTCGGCTCTAGACTTGCTGAGTCCTGTAACCATGTTCTAAACCAAATAAACTGAATAATAATGCATACCCTTTACATTTCCTAATAAAAAGCCCAAAGATAATGAATAATAATGCAAATTCGTTACATTTCATGAGTCAAACCATAAATTCACAATAGAAAATAATGTTTTCTTTATTTCACATTGCATGTAATGATTGCATAGTATATGGCGAAAGAAATCGAAGAGTGAAACCATCGAGAATATACAGAGAAATGATGAAAAACCACATCAAACTACAACTAGGAATACCTAGAAGCAATATTTATAGTGAAATGGAAAGGTTATATTCAAGGGAAGGCCACTTGAAAATGATGCACTCAAACCCTCGACGACATGCAAAGAAATGATGAAAAAATACATCATACGACAACTAGGAATGAGTAGAAGAAATGTTTACGTTAAAATGAAAAGGTTAAATACGAGCGGAGGTGCTACCTAAAGATGCATTCAAACCCTCAACAGTGTGCAAAAAAATGATGGTAGCTAGAAGTATTCACAGGAAGCAGAAGACGAAGTCACGGGGAAAACAAGTTCGTTAGCCAATGAATAGGAACATTTTAGGGCTCTTTTGTTTGCAAGCACTGGCCCCAAAAACATTGCCAACATGTCATTACTTGGTTTGACACGACCGAGTCCGAGTCCAGAGGTCAAAAGACTCTGGAGGGCTGACTCAGATCTAGACTTGCAAAGTCTTGTAACTATGTTCTAAACCAAATAATAATGCATACCCTTTACATTTCCTAATAAAGGACCAGAGATAACGAATAATAATGCAAAGCCGTTACATTTCATGGGTTAAAAACCGTAAATTCACAATAGAACAACACAATGTTCTCTTTATTTCACATTGCATGTAATGATTGAGTAGTATATGGTGAAAGAAATCGAAGAGTGAAACCTTCGGCAAAATACAGGGAGATGATGAAAGACTACATCAAACTGCAACTAGGAATAACTATAAGCAATGTTTAGAGCGAAATGGAAAGGTTATATTCAAGGGAAGGTGCCACTTGAAAATGACGCACTCAAACCCTCGAAGACATGCAAAGAAATGATGAAAAAATACATCATATGACAACTAGGAATGAGTTGAAGCAATGTTTACATAAAAATGAAAAGATTAAATTTGAGCGGAAGCGCTACCTGAAGATGCACTCAAACCCTCGACAGCATGCAAAAAAGTGATGGTGGCCAAAAGCATTCACGGGAAGTAGAAGACGAAGTCACGGGAAAAATAAGTCTGTTAACCAACGAAAAGGAACATTTTAGGGCTCTTTCGTTTGCAAGCACTAGTTCCAAAAACATTGGCAACTTGTCATTACCCAAGTGTAGATGGGTGTTGAGGTGTTTATAAATGTGGTGTCAAATGATTTTAATGGGATGTTGAACAATTTTTGGAAGGTGTTGAATGATTTTATGTAAACCCAATCCTAACACTAAAGTGGTCAATGATAGCGAGCCCATAGTAGAATCGTTTTATACTTAAATGTTTTTTATGTTTTAATGGGTTGTAATTAGGGGATTAATGTTTATTTTTGGGTTATTAGGTGAACATTTATTGATGCATAATTGTTCATGTTTTGGGCGGCACTTTGAAATGGCCACTTTTTGACCCTTCAACACTAGACAATCTCTATAGGGAGTTCCATTAATACCCAAAAGCCAAGAAATATTTTTTAAGGTGTCAACTCGTATACGAAGACAACAAAAAAATCGTCGAAAATCCAATGTATAGTTTAGGTTCTACAGGTGCACGAAGTTAGGGTGTGCGAGTATTGGTACGTTTCCCCTATGTAAGTTATTGGGATACAAGTGTGGGTACAAATATCAAGTTGGCGAGCAGGGGGGTGGGGGGCAGCCCACTTGAATCCTATTCATTCTCAGAACGACCATGAATAAAATATAAAATATAAAATAATAAAATTTACATTTAAATTTAAATAAAAAACCATACTAACGATGTGTGCATAAACGACATTAAAGGAAATTGAAATTAGTAGAAGTTGAAACAATATGGATTTAGAGGTCATTGGAACTTGGATTTGATTGCGAGAGGTTTAGAAATTAGTTGGATGAGTTTAGGTTAAGTTTGTTCTTTTTTAGGCTTGGGGTTGAGGAGAGGTGGAAGGGTTGGGGTGTGAGTTACTCTAAATTTTAGCAGTGTCTGATTTCCAGAAGAAGTGAGCTTTGACAACGTTTCAAGGAGAAAAAAATGATTTTGAATAACTATTATACTTCAAACAAGAATCAAACCTTAGAAGAGAACCAGATGCAAAATAGTTCAAGTATGGAAAGAAACAAAAAAAAAACCATAGAAATTTAATTATATGTTTGATTCATATGAATGTCACTATTTAAATATCTTTTCACATAGGTAGTTTCCACCGTGTGACAAAATAGTTTGTCTTCTTTTTAAGGATTCACTTTCCCAGCTTTGAATTGCTCTACTTTTACTCATATTTCACAAATAATGACCCACAAGAACCCATCACTAATGGGCATGAATAATCCACATAACTACAAAAAATCCACTTAATCATTGCATCTGGGTGATGTCTAAGTATCTTTCGATCCATAGGATTTTGCAATCATTGGTTTAAGTGAAAGCCAAAAATATTTAATGAGAATAACATATATTTTTCATCCATGCAAAACATATACTATTGCTTATAAGGAATAGTTATGATGGATAAAATATCCTCCTTGCTAAAGAAAAATGGCAACATGAAAACATCTAAGAAAACAAAATATTGAGGTAAGCTCGTCTGATCACTGATTATGCTTACTACTATATAATAACCAGTGTACCCTGGGGACGCATCCCCTGCCCCCCCCAAAAAAATTCCCAACGTCCCCGAGACGGGGACGCACCGGGGATGGGGGGACGTCGTTCCCGCGTTTTCGGCGGCGCCACCCATCTGCCGCCATTTTGTCGGGGACGCGGGGACGTCTCAACATCCCCCTTTGAGAATGGGGGGACACAAAAGAGTCCTCGAAGGAGACAGGAGATGCAAAAACATCCCTCAAGCCCTCCAGGGGACGCACGAGCATCACCCGTCAAAGCAGCAAAATAAAGTGATTTAAAAAAAACATTATTTTATTGTTTCATTGGTCATTTTTAAACCCTAGGCCATGTGGAGCCTATGTCTTGTGCTAAAATGCTAGAAAACATTATGGGGCTTCATTTGCATTCATTTTTTGGTTTTTAGTGTTTACAACAGCAACAAGAAGAGTGAAGAGCTGATAAAAGAGTGCTTGTAAGAGTGAAAAGAGTGATTGCAAGTCAAAGAGGAGTGACAAGGACCAAGAAGAAGAGGAAGATTCTTCACCTTGTTCAAAAGATTTTTCAAGCAAAAGGTAGGGTTTCTCACTAAATTTTTATTTTTTCATTTTTTGGTTTTCAAATGAAAGTTCATTGTTTTGAGTTTTATATTTCTTGTTGTTTCATTTGATATAGTTATTTGAATTTCATTTCTAGATTGAAGTAGATTTTTGTTGTTTCATTTCTAAATTCTTGTTGCTTAAATTTTAATTTAAAATTTTGATGTTTTAAAGAAGGGTATAGGCTGAAAGTTGAAACCATGTTGATGTATTTATTGATTTTGTTTTCATTTGGTGAAATGCAGTGTGAAAATGAGCTCCCACAGTCATGAAACAAGTCAAAGTGCTGATGAGATGGAATTGGAAACTCATTCTCATAGTTATAGTAGCCAAGAAGATTATGAACCTGAGCATGATGATGACACCAATGAGGGGGATGACCATGAGCAAACTGAATCTCAATCCACAGATAATTGGCTACTTGGTCCACCATCTACTGATAGCCCCTCCACACTTTTGGCAAAGGGGGCTAGGGGTAAATATGATCCTAAATCTCCTCTTAAACAGTTTGCAACGATGATAACTGCCCGAACACAATCAAGTGGTGGCACAAGAAAGTGGAAATGCATTTGTGGTACAGATTGGTTTGGTATCATCACTAGAGTGAATGCACACTTCCTCTTTTGGACAGGAAAAGGTGTGGGAGCATGTGAGTTTTTGAAGCTCACTAAAAATTTGCATTATAGAATTGAATTCAGCAAGCTTTGGGATATTCCAGATGACTTGGGAATTGCAATGCCTACTACCTTATCTGGTAGGCAACAGATTCAAAGTATTCAGAAGTCACATGAGCAGCAGTTATAGAGGAGTCCACGTATTCCTACTAGATCGCAACCGAGAGCAACATCATTGACAGGGGCAGCCTCAGGACCTTCTTCCACTTTTACTGTTGTGGTTGAAGCACAACCCAGCAAGGAGAAACAAAAGGTGACAGCCGAAATTAACCCCACAATAGATTTATTTAATGTGCGCTTTAAAGAGGAGATAGAGGAATCCATTGGTAGATTCTTTTTTTCCAATGGCACGCCACTTCATGTAGCTCGATCTCCTTATTATAAGGAGATGATGCAGTTGGTTGCGAAGGGGGGAGGACCATCATTTGTGCCACCAGGTGAGCACAAATTAAGGACCACGATCTTGGAGAAAGAGTATGCCAAGATCAGTAGAACGATGGAGACCATGAGCGATTGTTGGGAGGAGTCTGGATGCAGCATTTTCATGGATGGGTGGACAAACATTAGGAACTGTCCACTCATCAATATCATAGTTACATGCTCAAAGGGCCCATTCTTTCTCAGGGCAATTGATTGTTCAGGGCATCGAAAGGATGCTGATTTTTAGTTTGACATCCTTCAAATAGCTATTGAGGAGATTGGGCCACAAAATGTGGCCCAAGTAGTGACATATGCAGCACCTGTATGTAGAGCTGCAGGGAGGCTTATTGAGGCAGCATATATAGACATGTTTGGTGGACTTCATGTTGTGTGCATGCCATGAACAATGCACTCAAGGACATGGGAAAGATTGACTGGATTAAGGGAGTGGTCAACGATGCTACAGATGTGTAGATGTATATCTGCAACCACCACACTTCACATGCACTCTCCAGGAGCTTCACGAAGGAGTTCTTGAAACCAGTTGAGACCAGATATACATCCTATTTCATTCTTTTGGAGACAATGCTTGAGTCGCAGGAATCACTGCAACTCATGGTTATGACGAATGAATGGAATTGGTGGGATGGGTCCATGACAGAGTAGGGGAGGAGGGTGAAGGATATAGTGAAGAGTGATGTATTTTGGAGTGACACAAAATACACAGTCTCTATCATCAGTCCAGTTTTCTAGGTCATCAGATATGTGGATGGGGATGCACCAAGCCTTGGAGAGGTGTACAAATGCATTGATTCTATGCTTGGCCACATGAGGGCAGTTGTGTGAGAGAGGGACCCCACTTTAGCATTCTACACTGAGCACATTCGGCCTATTATTCAGTGCAGATGGGACAACCTAAACACTCCCTTACTGTTAATGTTTGTAGCTTCAATCATATGATCATTAGAATATATATAATACATGTTGATTAATAATAATATATTATATATGTTATATTATTATTAATCATATGAAATTTAATAGTAAATATTAAATTATTATATTATTCCTAATTAATAATTGATTGATGAAACATTATAAGATTGATTAACTTATGATTAATAGGAAGAGGCATGTCCTTTCTTATAAATAATAATGAATAGACATGTCCCATGAAGGGACATGTCTCTCCTAGCCTCATTCCTAATATAAATGAAAGAGAGATTGTTGCATTTGGAAAACACATACAAAATAGATTGCTATTACATTTGCAGCTATCCTAAAACTTAACACTTACACATGGTTGCTTATGCATTGAATCCGAAATGGTACATGGCTAAGCCTGGTAGAGTTACATCGATTAACGATGATGAGGTGATTCATATGATGCTACTCATAGTAATCATCTTTATGTCTTATACATCTTTTCATAACTAGCATCTTCTATTTGCCAATAATTTGAAATTTTTAATTTTTAATTTTTTCAAGTGAAGGAAGGGTTCTTAAAGTGCATTGATAGGATGTATGACTCTAAGACTGCTAGGACAATTTGCATTGATTGGACCAAATTTGCTACTCTTAAGGGTTATAAGGTGGCGGCAAAGGCGGACATAAAAAAGTTGGCACAGCAGGATCCACTATTGCGGTGGACTTGTCATGGACAGAAATCAATGACTACCACACTAGCCATTCATTTCTTGTCTCGGGTGTCTAGTTCTTCAGCTTCTGAGAGGAACTGGTCTATATATAGCTTCATCCACTCTCTGAAGAGGAACAAACTTACCTCTCAGAGAGCAGAGAAGCTAGTGGTTGTACATAGTGCCTTGCGTATCACTGACTGCATGACACGTGTGTACAAGGAAAGCCCAGTAGCACGATGGGATGTAGAGCCAGAGGAGCCATCAAAGATTGATGAGGATGAGGATGCTTCAGATGCAAGGCCGGTTGGTGTTACTTTCACGGCTCTTGACCTTGGAGAGTTTGATAGTTCCAGTGATGACGAGTTTGTTGACCTCCCGAGGGACGATTAGAGGCCTCCACTACATTTTGGGCCTTCGCATTTTGATTTTGTAGCTTGTACTTGTTTTGATATTCATATCATGCTACTCAATATAATCATATTTATGATTAGATACGTATAATTTTTATATATCATGTCTATTATAAATTTATAATATTACTCTTCCATTTGTTGATTCGACTATTTATAATTATAATTCTATTGTTCAAACTTCAATGTTCAATGTTCCATGTTCAATATTCAAACTTCAATGCAATGTAGCATTTACTTTTACTAATTCCAATTTAGGTTTTACTATTTCACAGTTACTGACAACTATTTTAAACTTTTACATCTTGATTTTTATGTCTTAGACTCTTATATTGTTATAAATTTTTTCCTAACTAGCATTTTAAGTAGCACATGTATAGTATATAGTATATACACCCCCACCCCCGATCCCCCGCCGTCCCCA